>JAQGBX010001028.1:0-28122 GCA_034698745.1 Megaphyllum sjaelandicum
AAATAATACGAAGCGTAGCGCTATAGTTGCCAGATATGACCGCAAGGTGGCAGGTCGAGCGCTGGCGGTTGCGAATAGAATGAAACATAAGGATACTTTCATAACGAGCTTTTTTCAGTCGAAAGCGACTGACAACCGCCAGCGCATGCGCATTCGAAGAAACCCGAGCTTTTTCAGCCTGCCTCGGCTCGGCTTTATTCGAATGCGCATGTCAGTCGCTTTTGACTGAAAAAAAAAGCTCGTTATGAAGGTACCCTAACAGCATAGACGCATAAAACGTCATCACCACGCCTGGCAGCTATATTGCATAGCTTTCACAAGCAGAGTAGAGCAGTGCCTAGCCAGAGTAGCCAGACTATGCGTCTTTTTTATCTCGTGTATCCTCATGACGTCATCGGTGTATGGCATCAAATTTTTTCGGTCGAACAGACGAGAGCAAATTGTCTGCTATAAGCAGCGCCAATTTCGAAAAGAACCAATCAGGAAAGAACAGCGGACGAATTTGACCAAAAGCAGACGAAATATAATCCGCCATGTTGGATGCTCCGACTACACTCGCTCAAGAGTCGGAGTAGCCAAGAGTACTCTCGGAGCAGATTTCTTGGTCGATCGAATAGCCCAGTAGAGTGCACCGACTTCGAGCAAGTATACACGAAAGAGCGATCGAATGAAACCAGCGTAAAAACCTACACTGAGAGTACACTTTTTGGAGCGATCGAATGCGCTATCAGACAAATTGAGGTAGTTCGTAATTGTACTGTGGCAAAAATTATTGCCTTTGCTATAGATAAATTGCACGAGCAGACGTGCAGGCGCATTCGTTCCCTATATCATTTTGCATTATTCTTTTATTTAATTATTTATTTGGAAACAAACGAGAAAATTCACACAATTTTTGATTTGCAACGGAAAAACGGCATCAAAATATTTACTTTCGGACAAAAAATGCATTCATGAGTAGGTGATACCCCCCAACACGCCCACAATGTAAACCATGTCACATTAGCCACGCCCACGAGCTGCGTGACGTCACATGCAAGTTATCTATACCGTATTCCGGTTATGAATTAATTAACCGATCTGCGAGAACAATTTTAAAAATTCCACACTCTGGAACGGCTCCAAAAAGCTACATTTTTTGGACACTTAACTCGCTATACATCGAGGCTCATTTGAAATTTCGAGATTTAATAACTGGATTAAACCCGCTCGTATCATGTCGCGATACGCGATGAGACCATTTTAATATCTTTATACTCAAAATGCATCAGACATTGCTCCCCTTTCCACCATTCGTGTATATAGTTATTGATAATGGGAATACATTTCATTTCAAACATGCATCCTCCGACAAGTTCCGCATGCACGTACATGTACAGTTCGTCACGGCATGTGTATATACATTCGTCGAAAATACATGTAAATACACAGTATAGGAAGCAGATAGGAGCGAAGCGCGGTAGTTTTAATCGGATTTTCGGGAAATTAATCCGGACTCGAAACCCGCCGAATTAACCCGAAATGCACTCCCCCTATAACTCCATCCTCATGAAGCATTTATAAATTATTATTAGACATTCGGCTCATTATTTATTTCTCCTCGTGCAAATAATCCCTTTGATCTGTTGGGATCTAATGTATTATGCACGCTGGATGTTAAGGTTATAAATTTTATCGAATAGAAAAAAGCTCGGCCAATTATTTCGGCATAGTCGAGGCACGCGAAGCCCGGATCTAGTTAGCATCACGCTACGTTATTTTTTTTTCCAAAACTAATTTTCCGAGTTCCTTCGCATCGTGGTTTATTTTCACGTTTCATATCCACCCTCGCGCTCATATACCATCGATAGTATCAGTCATTTGACATAACCACCCTTTTAAACCCCCGCAAAAGATATAGGAGCATTTCCCCCTCCTCTTCTAATAATAACAATAATGATTTTAGCGTCGGAATTCGTAAGCCTATCTAATGGATTCGCGCGGCCATTTTCCAATGTTGGGAAACACGGCGAAGTGCGCGCCAGACAAAATCTCATTCATCTTTTAATAATATAATCCTTTTTGATGTATTTTTATTCGAGGCTTTTCGAATGCGAATATAGAACGTTCGACGCGGCTATGAATCAAAAAGCCCAAATCCGCTCAAATGTGGAAATCCCGTTTTATTGTACAGATTATACAGTTTGCGCGTGTAAGAAATAAGGCGCCGCCTTCTACGGCGAAAGCGCCACCTCGCGTCCAAATAGCGCGGGTTATTAAAACATCGTCTTTAAAGGTAAATGACGCCGGAGAATTGCGGCGTTTCAACGCTTCCATATACGCGAATTCCCACGTGTCATTCTCATTTTATATATGCTTTTCATAATTGAGGCCGATTAAAATGAATCTCCATAGTTTAGCAACCTGTCGCTTTACGACGTCGTACGTCTCTCCGTAAATTTACCTTCGTTCGGAGGACGACCACCACGAAGCTTCGGCGCTAGTGTACTTGTGGGATATGACGTGAAACATCGTTCGAGACACAGAATGTTCGCGGCTGAGTGGTAAGCATTCGGAGACGCTGGTTCGATTCTCGTGTCGGATATCTCGATTGTGGTTTCCCACAATCCCCCGAGTGAATGCTGGGATAATTCCAATATTAAATCAAACGTGACTCTTTTCTTAATTATTCCTTCCTCGTTTAAGTTACAGGTTCTTCCAAAGCCACATACTGTATATATAACAGAGACGTATTTCGTTATTGTTGTCGGTCCCGAGCCCGGGCTAATGGGGAGGGTCGGGCAGACGAGCGTCGATCGATGCGCTGCCTTTTATAAAACCGGCAACTCGATTGATATCTACCGTCGGAGTATCGTTGGAGAATCATCCGTCTAGGATACCAACGGGCACCATGGCCATGGTGGAACCTTCATGATGATCATGATAGAAATCACCCGTACAGTTACCGTTTACCTGGAACTCGTATCAACGAATAATTCGATAGATGGGGGTTCAGTCAGCCGAAACCTTCCGCACTTCCTGCTTTTCGGGACCGAGCATATTGCCTATCTCTTCGGCAGCCATGTTGTTTGAGAAAATCTTAGCTACATGTATACTCGGCGAAAGATAAGCGTAGTCATAGATGTTCAATTTATGCGTGTACAAATCATTCTTCGAAAAAAAAAATCATCGCGAGATTAAAATTTAGAGTTTTATTAATTAAGATCAGGCTGCTTTTAGTAAGATAAATTATAATCCTAATAAAAACGCAAATTTGAATTCGGGGGTTTTCCCAGTCCTTCCTACATCAATTAAGGCAAATTAAACGATCATTTTTTTGCTCCATGCAACGAACTCCGCGTCCAAGTTATTAAATAGGATCGGAAAAATGACACGCGAGACATTTTTATTAATGGCTGCTTGCAAAGGGCTGGGCTGAACTCATATTTTCTCCAAAAAATGTTCGATGGAATTAATACGGAGGCCCGAAGACCGATGAAAGCCACGCCAACAGATGGGCTCATTTAGAATTTGCAGCTAATTAAAAAGGACTCTATATATTTGCGGATATTAATGCAAATGGCTGGCGCATCGAAAACTTTTTGAAAATAATGCGGGTAATAGAGGCAAGCTGACTGATGATTTATGACGGGACTCGATGTAGCGAAGTAACACGAAATTTGGCTAGCTCGATTTAACGGTATACGAAATGAAAAGGGTAGAGCACTCGTTTACGGAGCCAAGTTAGGTATATTATATACATGTATAGAGCTAACTTCATTTCTAACGACGGAATAAAAAAAACGCAGTTAGGATCATTCGTAAAACTCACTTAGGGGAGAGAAAGGGCTGAGAAGAAAAGTCATTCCGTTTATTAGTTCGCAATTAGTGATTACAGTACTTATATACAAGAAAGTAAAATGGATGGCGAAATCGACAGGGGCTGAAAATATAATTTCTCCTGAGAATAATAGGTTGGGCCATGCGTCGAGTATTGCAAAAAGAATTGCTTAATTTCTAGATTCGGAAGAAAAGAATTGGCGGCAGTAATGATCTCGCGAGAAGTCATAATGCTCCGAATTAAACGATATTACACATTAGGAATGGTTTTAAAAATTGAGATGTAGACATACCGCAGTTAGTAATTGCAAATATTCCATTCAATTCTTTACCCTGTAGTCAGTATAGTACCATTTGGCAGGGGATCATTATACAAATTAAGTCCAATTTTTGGAGCACATTTTTTATTTAAAAAACAATACATGTATAATTCATTCTTGGAACGCATGTTGTGTTACAAAAGAGTTCAGTTGTGTTCCAACCGCTTGATTTTGACTTACAGTATGAACCATATAGAAATCCTGAGAAAATGCAGGTACAAAAAGCAATGTTTATAAAATACCCAAAATGTATTTCTCTTAACTCTATAGTTTTCCTGCAGATGCCCAAAGGCACCCACCGCGCGCTCGCTTTATTTTGCCCATAAAGGTTTTCTCATGAATTTATAGAAAATCCATAGCAGCATATCTATTTTTTAAATTTATTTATAACCTGCATCTCGTGCCATTTTAGGCAAAATCCGGTTCTCTCCTATAGACTCGCCGTGCACCGTTCAGGCTGCTAAGTAACCAGGACAACGGCATCAAATAAAACGGCAAAGATGACGGGACAAGGGGCCATTTCTTTACGACGATATATCCTGGAAACGGTGTTAGGAATGACTGATATTGGTTTTACACCGAATATACAGTACGGTGCAGAGAGGCGAAAGGCGCCGCTGCGGGGAAACAACATTTCCAGGCAATAAAAACGGTATTAAGGCTTTGAATGGAACTCCAGTTTTAGATGGTTAATTCGACTAGAAAAGGGAGAACGTTCAAAAGTGGGGATTAAACTCACGCTGCAACTGGCATACTTAAGTCCGAACAGTTTGCTCACTCCCGGAGATTCTGGAAAGGGAGATTCGGTCATTTAAATACATAATCTGAAATAACGTTTCTTTTACACCGTTTCGCATTTCCTCGCCTCTCCCTCAATTTTCCCTTCAAAAATAGTGAACGTAAAATCAATTTACGTCATCTCCGAACAGCATTTCAGGATTTCTTTTTCGTTAAGAATTTCGCCTTATATTGGTCGTGAACGGTGTACTCGAGTATGACGTTTCGAGCGACCCCTGCGAGCAATGTGTTTGATCTCTTGGGACGGAAATGGTTCGATTAGACGGATTTTCCGCACCTTCTTCAAATGACAATGGACCTGGTATACCGTATATAGTAGCAACAACTACAACAAACCATGACGCTCTATTGACATGGGTATACGTATATAGTATACAAAATATTTTCATTTGACACATTTTCATTATTTTCATCATTTTAAGATGATACCATCCGATCAAAGCACATTTCGTGTCCTTTTAAATTATTAGGCGATTCGTATCGAGGAAGTGATGAAATGGTACTGACGAGGCTTTCCGAACCATATGATTCATGGAAGCGAGGTGGCGCTGCGATAGCCGAAGCACTAGGCATTTATCCTCGAAAAATCCTTCTCCCTAAATCATGGCGATAACAGATAGGAAAAGCCGTTGAAATCCGCGAGATGATCAGAGTTTCTACGCATCGCGTATCGAAACCAAAAAAAACCACGTTATTATTCCGCGAAACAGAATCAATGCCATTTAGCTAATTACCTTTCTATGCCGGCGACAAAGACGTAAGCCGTACGAAATGTTTGCCGAAGCCATGATTAATAAACATGCCCGAAGCATTTTAATCCAGCGAGTAGCAAATGGCTGAGCAAACATGCAAATTCAGAAAATGGCGAAGACATGTTTGCTCATGCGGATGACCATCGTGTATACGTGTCCGTTTACGAGCGTATTTACAAAGTTAGCCCCAGAGAACGAAAATTAATTAATCGCATTTCGTGGATATTAGAATTTCTCATTAATACTTTAACTGCATGGACACGGGAAGCTAGCTATAGGGCGAATAGCGAGCTTATAGCGGAAGATCGAACTAAGCTCGGATTAAGATGATTCCACGAGCGAAGTTATTAAATAAATGAAAAAAAATATATTCACATCCCTCATAATATGATAACATCGTGCGTGCGAGTTCGTTGCAATCGACTATAACCTATATAAATACCGTAAGAACTTAAAAACACCGCAACTTTGGAAACTTTTATATTGATGCATGATTCTGTCAAACAAAAGCAACACGTGCTGTATGAGGACAAAAACATTAGCGATAAAACAATCCATAATTAATTTTTGTATATTTTTTAAACATAAATTTGCATCGAACATGTTTCGGACGCCTAACCTTTTCATTTACGTTTCATAGACAGCATTTAATATACGAGGCCGTCGAAAAATCGACTGAAAGAAAATCGCGGTCGGTTTGTACGTTTGATGGCAAATGCCGAGGAATTTCACTCATCTGAACATTTCGCAAATAACGAAAATGTCGAGGGAAATGCCAAGTCAAAATCAAGGGAAATAGTTTTCTGTTAAGCTTATAAATGTTGCGATTCCGTATACAAACTGAACTTCGTTTTTAAAACTAAACAAGAAAGGTAATTTCACGTTGCCCCGAGCAATGTACAAAAAAATAAGGTATTTTTGAAATGCGATGCTAGGGATGCCCACGAGAGCAATTACGACGAAACAATCAAAAACTCAAAAAAACTGTTTTCTGTTGTTTTAGACACGAGAAATCCGGCGAGAAACCAAGAATTAAAACAGACGGACATGTTTTCAAGTGACGCGGAAAGCAAAACACAGTACGGCGCTTCTGTAAACATGTCAGATGCTAAGAGCCAATGGGAATAAGCTCTAGAAAATCCAATATTTCAAACTTTTCGCATAGCGCTATATGAACCGCAACAAGATAAAAATGGACTCACAACATGTGCTGGCTGAATCAGTATACAGCAGAAGGGGGAAAACAGTCAAAAACAAAGCACACAAAAAATTGGTAGAAAAAGAAAACAACAGAATGCATGTGGGCATACAGGATGGCTCCCACTTAGTTTCAATAGTTACCATGCAGGGTTCCCCGAGAAATTTCATTTTCAACTTCCCTAACATTTTCAGGTCTTAAAAAAATTCCAAGACCAATGATAATGGAAAATGTGTCAATTTTTTGCAAAATCGACAATTAAAATAGAAAAATTCAAAAAATTTTAAATAAATTTGCATGAATTAATTTTGAAAATTTGACAATTATATATTCGGAAAATGTATAAGTTTAGCAAATTTGTCTCCGAAAACGTGGAGAATTTTGCAAATTTGTCCTCGGAAAAGTGGAGAATTTTGCAACTTGAAGCAATTCTGTGATGATAAAATTCAAGATGAACACGTTGATGCAACTTGTTTTTCGATACTACTTTTGTGTCCTTTAAGTGAAAACTTTTCGATGCTCTAACGACCTTTCAAAGTTTAAAAGGGTTATACAATATAGTTTTGTGTTAATGTTTACGTTAATAAAATGTGAACTATCGTGTGTAGCATCAATTCAACAGATACCGTAATTGACAAGAGCGATGAGAGAAACGAGTATGAGACCCCGGACTTTTCTCAGCAAATGGCTACAATGAACTATCCACGCAGAGGGCACGTCCTCGGACCCGTGCATCCTGTAAAACGCGCGATGAATAAGGTTTTTCAATCATAAAAAGCTTAAAGAAATGTAGGCTTATTTTTTTTTCTAGACTCCCATTTAAAAAAAAATAATAAAAAAAGAGGATTCAACGAAGTTCAGTTTAAGTGATGTTGCATCTTCGCTGCATGTCAGATGGATTGTTTTACAAAGAATTCCACTGGATTGGAGCCAAAGCACCGTTATACGTGTACCGAGAGTTTGCGCATTTTACAAAAAAATGGCTAAATAATGGCGGCTAAAACGTTGTGTCAGGTTTGAAACTTTTTTCCTCTTTAGTGAAGCGAGCTTTTGAAAGTACGAGCGTATATATTTAAAACTCGTACAATAAACACTTCAACGAAATGCCTCGCCCTTCAACTATTTGCATGGCTTTTAAAGATGGGAGCATCTCCTCCATCCGATATGTCGTTAGGTTCTCCGTTCAAAATCTAAATTAGCGTCATTATTTGAACATAATGTTGGCGAATGGCGATGCCAGTTTCTTCGTAGAATTCGTTAATTTCCGCTCGTACGGGCGCGTAATGTCAGCGCCACTAATTAAGGCTTAAACAACAACCAAAGCGTGCCAAAATCACGAGGCAATTATTCCGGGAACGTAATCAACCAAATTAACTTAATCGTCTATCTTTTTCTTATCGAAATTTAAAACGGCTAATTATTTTTGCCCCACTCAACTCGGCTTTACCGCAGAACTCGTGAAGATTCTGGCAAAGTTAGTTCTATACTGTACTGTATATACGTAAATTGAAAAGTGGATGGAATTCATACTGAAAACGTAGGCAAGATTCGGAAAAAATATAACATTATTTTGGCCTTTATATCAAGATATAATTTTCTGTATTTTCATGCAATTAACATCAAAGTCAAAGATGTGAGGCAAAATTATTAGTCGCCTTAAAATGCCCACTAAATTGCAAATGTTGTCATCTTGAATTTTCACATTATCATTTTGCTTGGTTTTTATATAAGTTTGGAACGAGTAGAAACGACACAAAAAATGATATTATATCATATTAATTGAACCAAAAGTTAATTCAAGTATGAACTTTCGTTTATACTTTCAAGCATACGGATAAGAAAAACGCAATCGTCACGATGAACGAACGTCGAGTAAAAGACAAAACAAATCCTTCGTTACTTACTGCATATTTGCACGGGCAAATGGACAAAACATCAGGTAAATTTATTAATTTATTTCGACCATTCTCCGCGAGTATACCTCGGTGAATAACACGTCCACAACATTATCTCCAGACAACGTTAAATGGGAATAAAACTCACCTATAAAAGACAAAGAACAAAATATTACCATCATCGTTAATTTAGGGCATACTTGAATGAAAATATAAGATCTCGTAAAAGAACGTGTCTTTTTACATGTCCTGAAAATGAAATAAACTAGTCGATATATATTCATTAAAGACTGAAACAATTTGCATCCGTTGTTTTGTTCACGAAGAACGCAAGAATAAAGTTGTGGAGTTAAACGTTAAATGCCTGGCGAGAAAGGCACGATGCATCGGTGTTCGTGTTATTCGGTACATATACATGTAGCTCGGGATTGCGGAAAGATTATCTGTTCTTTCATCATTTTTATTGCAGGAAAAAGGTCATTTCTGTCGATTTTTTGCCGGCTAAGAATAACAAAAACAACGAAGAAAAATCAATTTGGAAACAACGTAAGAAAACAAAGAAACGATGGATTCACGGATATAAAAGGTGGTCCGTGACGATTCAGTTCGTCCCTTCGATACAACCATTTTGCTTTTTTAACCTGTCGATTTCCCAAAACCTCATAAGGCACCGACGGGGACTAATGCATTATGGAAATGTAATTACGCTCCTCGTGCAAAATGAGAAAAAAAAATGTATTTAAAGGGAGGGATGAAATATATTTGACGCAGTATACAAGTGCTCCTCCTGTTGGTTGCGTTTAAAATTAAAACAAAGTATAGCGCTATAAAAGTGATGCATGGGAGTGCGGTTATGGGCAACATCGTGGCTGGAGCTGGCGGACTCAAAACGGCCTCACGTACTTTTAATCAATAAATGATAAAAACGTATATAGCTAGCGTACGTTGTTTGTTCGTGTATATAGGCTACGGGAAAAAAGAAATCAATACGCGGAGAAGGGGCAACGAAATCTCGCAGTCAATGGACATTGTTTAGAGGCTGATTTTTGTAAATAAAAAAAAAATGCTCGATGCCACGTTTCATCGGCTCAATTTTTCGGCTTCGTTAATTTCGTATTGAGTTGGTCAAATGAAGAGGAAATCAGAAATGGACGCACGAAGCTGCGAGGGATCCCCGTTATTTAAATATCAAAAAAGGAATAACCGAGGATGAACGAGAAATACAGAGTGGGCAAAAATGATCGTTTCCAACGTGAGGAATATTCGATGGAAGCCCCTCGTAAAATTCTCATCATTATCGAATTATTTATGATAAATCAAGATGAATTCATTTGTTTTTACGATGATTCGTGTGGAGCTTATAGCTTTTTAAGAAATGACCGTAAAGCAAAGTTCGTTACCGGCCCGCAATGGTCAGACACTTAATTCCCTTTATCTAATGCGTTTGCTATTTTGCAGCTATTATTTAAGGATGGGTCGATGAAGTTCGAAAATGAACGTTTATTTCTCATCATTTAGGACTGTATAGTATGGATATACTGTACCTGTAAGAGCAATGTGTATCGCATAACGTATTCGTAACCGATGGAGCATATCGTAGATACGTGGCGGGCACCCTCTCGCTTTCATCCCTCGATTAGGCGGTCATCGAAACATGGTCGAGGATGAGGTCATTTTGACCACTGGCATCGGGAAACCACCCGAACGAGAGGGCGTCACGGTTCAACCGGTACAGGGTGGGACAAAACCATTCCGATCCAATTTCCTTACGCGTTTTCAATGCAATTTGTCGATAGGTTCTACCTGCTGACTGCTCGTAAATAGCCGTTTCTCCTACGGCGCTATTGCCCATGCCGAGCATGCACGAGCATTTTACGAGAGTCATATATCCTATTTATCAGATGATAAAAAATAAATGAGTCGAAAATGAGCCATTGAAGCTCGCCCCGAGAGACACCCATGCAAATGGAGGCAGCGTAGGAGTCGCCTTTTAATGGAGCTAAGGTGGTCTTAAAAAGATAAATCTTCGGTCGACCACACCTTGACAACGGTGCAGAAAACAAGAAAATAAACGAGCTCGGATATACATAGGAGGCCATAGGGGACAAACGCGATGCAAGGACGATGCGTTTTGCATACAGCGTAAACGATGTTTAGCCCCTACAAAATAGGCTAAACACGGGGACGACCATGCGAAAATAAACAATAAGCTGATTAAGAGATGCGTGTTTGGCTAATACACCCCGTATATACACGTGTGGCATTTTAAAAAAATGCCTCGTCATCAGCAATGACCGCCACCTTCGCCTGCCCAGAACAAAAAGAAACAACAAAAAAACATCGGGAAAAAATGCATTTAGGGGTAGGTGTCAAAGCCGCCATCCTCAGTTCTGAAATTCCTAATTTTGGTTTTCAAAATCAGTTACAAATGAACGAATTCATTTCATGTTCAATAAGCGTGCATGTATCCCGCATATGAATGGTAGACTGGCTCTGATGCCGGTATCGTGAAAACTAAGTTTTCAAGCGCTACTGCGCATGCGCAACAGTAAGCTTAACAGCTAGCTTAGGGTTCACACATAAAGGACGTCCTGTATTTTCCAGGTTTTAGACTTGCCCCCCTGTCCTGTTTATGCACGTATCTTGAAACTTGCTGAAACAAAAAGTTTGCAAGCATAAGTAGACCGTTTATAAAGAAGTTTCACGGCTATTTTGTGTTTAATATTGTCAAATAGGTATATATTCGAGGTCATGTGTATACGGAACAACATCAATATACGTGTATATATATATACTCAGTTTAATTAAATAACTCCTACTTCGTGATTCACCAAATCATGCCTATACCGCGGTACTGTATGCACATTGTATTTGCCTACTCGGATCTTTCGAGCTTTGACATTTTACTGAATTTCATTCGAGGTATAGAAACGAGCTTAATGCGCGCATGCATCGATAACGAGAAAGTGGATTAAAAAATAAAAATTAATTATTTGGGGGAGCGCCGCATTAAACGCACCGTGCGCACCCACACGCACTACTTGTATATAGGGCCATTAAAATGATGGTCCTTGAAGGAGATGATTAAAGAAACAGAAGAGGAGGCCAGAAAATAATAATTAACCGCCGTCGCCTATATATACACGTATACAGGAGCAAATATTCACCTTGGATTCCCACTTAATAACGTTCACCTATCGTAAAAAAGGCTAAGTCATTCGCTGCATAAAACGACGTTAATAAAAACGCTGGATGTGTCCATATAATAAATAGCGATGGAAAAAAATTGCCGGCTTTCATTAATCTAGCTAGACTATATAGCCACGAGTACTTAATCAAGAAATAAAAAGCAAGTGTCACAGTATAAAATGGCACTTTTTTTATCCCCGCCCTTCATTTTCTGGAATCGTTTATGGCACCCCTGAATTCTGCCATACCCCCCGCGCGAAGCAAATGCATGACGGGAAGACTCACGCAGATTTTCATGCAACCAATTTCTTTCACGAGTTATTTTATGCTGCAACCGAACACAGAGGTCGCCACTACTCATCATCATAATCATTCATGGGCTAGACTTTTAGACGAGTGGGACATTCCTCGCCAGAGACCGTATAAGAGGGAACAATTTAGTGGAATTCGAAAAAATACGCAAACTTTTTGAAGCAGTGAAACTGATTTTAATGATTATGATAAATACAGTGTAGGCTACGTCCCTAATATTTCACCCCAACATTTTTTCTTTTTCTTGCTTTCTTTTCTCTTCTGTGTGCATATTGCAAATTGGGCTAAAAAACCCTCAACATTATAATAATTGAGCTGTTACCGATAACAATGACTGCATGGGAAGAAAACGTTTACACTTTGAAGCGGAAAACTTTTCGTCGAATTATTCACATTTTAGTTTTTAGCCTACGTCTAAACGGGATACACGATAATTCAAGAGTGTATACATACATTCTTTTCAATGTTGGGAGTAGTTTCTGGTCATTTTACCACCATAAAGAAGCAATTACGCAATGCGAATAGTGTGCTAAGAGTAGTATACATAGAATAAATTTTAAGAGGCAGTAAAACTTTACACGTGTTTGATATTTTGCGTGGGCTAAAATACGTGATAAATAAGTCCAGAGATTGAAGAAAATCGCATAAAGTATAAAATTAAATCATATATACACGCTCAAGAATGATATCAAAAAGGTTTTTCCCAAAAACGAAAGCATGAATGCCAGCTTTAGTAAAAGTACGCGTATAAAAACATCGAGTATGCATACAAAATCAGTTTAAAAGTTTTTTTTCAATATTGAAATATTGCAATACCATGAAAATAAATGCGCAAAACAATTTCTGAGGAAATTCTCAGAAACTATTCGATGTTTTTAGTTTTAACGCTCGATTACGCTTTTCGGAGTTTCGTGCAAGCGCCGCCGTGGCGTCGCCCAGGTAGGTGGCTGTTATTTAGTGTCCCTCAAATGCTCGCCACATCTATGATGAAGTGGGTTTCGCCCGGGGGTCGAGCGAGTGCGAATTACGGGCGTGGTCCACTCACCTCTCTCCAAATGAGAAAAGTGGACACGAGAAAACGATGCCCAAGAAGCACTTAATGAAGTGCATTTACGTGGCGCCGAGGCATTTCGGCAGAGGGACGACGACGAAACGCACAAAACACCTAGTTGTTGTGCCTCTTCCCCTCGGGAAAACACGTACGGAGTGACCGTAAAAATAATGAAGAGTTCAAAACACTCCATCATGGAAAAAAAGCATTTAAAAACGAAGAACGACATAGCGCCCGAGGAAAACGCAGTTGAAAAGTGGGGGAAATAGATTTCCTCCCAGGAACGCGTTTTACGGACGACCCTCGCCTCCCCGTTCAGCGATACGAGACCTATATAGGGGTACGTTGGGTGGCTCGCCCCCAACGTTGAAATTCGCACGAAAATCCCACGAATTTAGACGCGCAGCAGCAGGGTTTCGCAACAAATTGCCGTCAAACGTTGCGAACGACGAAGCCGAGTTTTTCCGTAGAGCTGATATTTTTTCTCGCAAAATTTGCAATTTTCCAGATTTTATAGGTCAAAATCAAACGTAACATAAACCGATATTTCATCCGGCTTCAATTTTGTAGCGTCATTTTCGGATGTTTCGGAGATCGACGTTTTTGTCATTTCACGGACGATGCATTCGAGGTGGTCGAAAGTTGACCATTTTAATTGTGACGCTGTTCGTTCCAATTCGATATACAGGGAAGGATCGATAAAAACGACGAGGAGCGCTAGTTGCTATTTCTGAAACACGAGATCAATACGGATATATACAGAAACCTTTATACTCCTTTCCGAAGGAAGACTCCCGTAACCCGATGTCCATCCGTTGCGCAGAACCCACCACAGATGGCGCTGGTCTATTGCGCGTAAAGGTTCTATCGACCCGAGTCTGGAAAATGTTCATCGAACCTTTCAACTCGGGTTAGAGAACGCTTTTTGTTTTCGAACAAAAGCCCATCTTTGTTTTAAGGACTCGATTATTTGTAGGAAGGAAAGCTAAGATGGTTCCGAGGGACCTTGCAGATTGAAACCGTATGCCCCGCCAATGATGGTCCAATTTGTACTAAGCGAAGGCGGATGTGACCGAAATAGCTTTTCAGCATTTTTGACCCAATTGTTGGGAGAAAATGAGGGGCTCGTGGCGTTAATGAATATAGTTTTCGGCGCTCGCCGAATAATTACGCGCCATATGTAAAGCATTTTCGCGACATCCAATATGGCAGACGCGTGGCCCATACGCTAACGCGTTAGGATCTCTCATTAAAAAATGAAATCCGAAGCCATGGCGCTGGGAAATATTACGAATTTCAACCGGAGGGAAAGACGCTCAGAAAAAAAATCTATAAAGCTTGGGAAGACAACGTAGGGAAACGAAATAGGGCTGCTTTTATCTATCATCGACCACTGACAAAGATGTTTTGTATCCGAGGTTTCGCTGCTGTGCAGATGGGGGCTCGGCTTGAGACAAAAGACGCCATTATTGATTTCTTTTAAAAATCCTTATTTGGGTTATGCGAACGACTTCACTTCGACTGAAGCGCCGTTTCGTGGAAGTGGCACTTGGGTTTTCCCTATACGTGGTCCTCGTTTCCATCTCAATAGGGAAAAAAGTAATGTATACGTGGACACATGAAATCATATCGAATCAGTACAGTATGGTAATGCAACGTCAGGAAATGTCAGCTTACGAATTGCTGTCCATCTCAAGTATAAAGTAGTGTTTCTGTAAAGTTGTCGAAACGATTAGTACCGGATCGTATAGCGCCTTGCATCGGTACAATTCTCGGTTCAAATCAGGGCATTCCAGGTTTATTAGACAATTTCTTACGCGAAATGTACACATTCATCCTAAATGAGCTTTGGGTTTGGCGACGAAAGCTTTTATTGGTATAGAAAACACTTTGGCCCGATTTATTAGGACGACACATTAAACGGGGGAAGGCGAACGCACACTATATACTGTACATGTATTAATAAGGAAATTATATCGAGCATAATTTTGTTTCATGCTAATGTCGCTGACACCCAAACAAGACTTACGGACTTAATATACGACTTTACGGGTGAAGTATATACATATGTACAGCTGTACAGTGCATATAGCACACATTATATAGAAACGACATTATCAAGATTTGAAGCCAACGCCTATTTTTTTTGCATATTCTTAAGCAAACATAAGTTAACTACACTGTATACAGAATATGACAGTCTCTTTTCAAGTTACTTTCAAAAAATGCACTATCACTTTTAGCCCAACCTCTGATATATGGTAATCATTTATATGCAGAACATACACTGTATATACTGTACATTACATCAGCTAGGGTTCCCCCAGAAATTTTATTTTGAACCTCCGTGACTTTTCCAAGTTTTAAAATACATGTAATGTCCCTGACCAATGATGATGTCAAAAATTGACAAATTTTGGAAAAATCGACACAGCAAAATATTTTGCAAAAGTTACCAATGACGATTTTGAAAATTAACAGAAAAATTTAAGAAAAAAAATTATTCGTGTAATTTTTTTAAATTTCTAAATTCGGAAAATGTAAAATGTTTTGCAAATTTTTACTCAGAAAACTTGGGAAATTTTGTACTCGGAAAACGTGGAGAATTGTGCAAATTTGTCTTCGAAAAGCGATGGAAAATTTTGCAATTTTGTGCTCGGAAAACGTGGTAAATTTTGCAATTTTGTGCTCGGAAAACGTGGAGAATTGTGCAAATTTGTCTTCGAAAAGCGATGGTAAATTTTGCAATTTTGTACGCGGAAAACGTCGAAAATTTTGCAAATCTGTCCTCGGAAAACGTGGACAATTTTCCAATTGCGTCGTAGGATAATTTTGCAAATTTGTACTCGAAAAACGTTGTAAATTTTGAAAATATCCTAATTCGGAGAAGAAATTTGACATTATCCGCCCATACCTACATACGACGGGGACTGGTAATGAGTTCGTACTATCAGAAATTCGCATAAAGCGAGCTCTTCCAGTGTAAGCCTACTACGTTACATCAACAACTTTAAGAATGGAGAAAACGTTTTTTTTTCGCCTCATTGTTGTTTTTTATTTAAAGTTAAGACTGTCTCCCCTGCACTGGATTCTCGAAAACTCAACATAGGAGTTATCCTGCATGGCAGTAAACAAAAGCCGAAAGTCTCGGGGTCGCGAATAGCTCTTAATGAACGGTGAAGCCGTTTTTAACGAGCATCAGGAATTAGCGCATTTGGACCCAGGGGTCGTTCAGAAAGAAAGGCGGCTAGAGTTTCACAATACGGTTTAGGCAGGAGCACGTACTCGTTGCTAAAAAACGTTAAACTGCTAGAATCTCCCCGCGGAAGAAGCATCTGTTCGCCTAAAAGGTTGATGGACACGCAAAACTGGCATTTGACAATAGATTAATGAGGAGAGGCCGATGACAGATGCCCGCTTCTTTTGCCAAAATCCCCGTCGTTTGCATAGGCAACAGCACTTTACGCTAAGAATGCCAAACATCGAACAACAAACAAGGGAATTTAGACAAAATAATATAAGGAATGAGTCAAAAGTGAGGCTCCACTCATCGAGCGAGTAGCAATGACCATGTATCAACAATCCATCGGGAAATGCTGAAAATCTTCTATTTGATAAAGTATATGTGAGCGTATACGGAAGCATTTACAGAGTTGAAAGCCAACAATTTGAGGAAAAATAACCCCGAATAAAAAATAGTGGCATCGTCTGTTCCAAGTGGGGAGTTTTCAGTGAATCATTTCTATAGGTTCCAGTTTACTGAAATTTATAAATTCAAATTTAAAATTTCAGTTTTACCTTTTTAACATAATCTACAACTATATAACCCACAGAAAAAACACGAAACAAAACGCTATAGATGAAAGTTTCGCTCAAAATTCCGAATTTTCGGGGGAGGGGGAAGCATCTTATTTCAAATGACACTCCGATGGATCGATTGAAATAAATTGAATTTAAATTGTTTTTCACCACGGAACAAGTCATAAATATGGGAGATATTCATCAAAATGGAATAGAAAAAAAAACACGGCGCGGGAACACATACGACCTAGAACGTGGCTTCTGCTATAAGCTTATTTTTCAGCGAGGCTTAGCGTTATAAGACTTCACACAAAAAAAATTAAGTAAAAAAAATAGTATAAATATACAATGTATTCGCGAAAGATGTTAAATATGGATGACAATTATGGATCAAAAGATAAAATTGTAAACAAGTTTTTGTGGGGGGACCCCCTATGGGTTTACATTTTCGGTTTTTTGTTGATTCCCGCGGCTTTCACTCGCACTGCATAATATTCAAAACAAAATTATGCTCGCTGATGTTTATATACAAGTACGGCGTGAGTATTGCACAAAAATCTCATTCTAACACCGCGCTATAAACTAGAGTGCTTCGTCACTTTTTCCTCATGGTCACACCTCGGGTACCCACCTCATTACCATTTTTTTTTTAAAAATCGCGAGGGGTCCATCTCATAAGGTGTGCATTTCATTACCCCTTAGTCCTACTCCGGGTCTATCCCATAGAGGTCAATGCATTTCAAGTTCGAGAAAATCTCTCCGAAGTTCGTGCAAAGGAATGATAAATGAACCGGTCATTTTTTCACGTAAGGAATTCTCAAAGTGAAAATGCACCATTTTAGAAGATAAATGAGACAAAACAAGAGCGTTGATCTTTATGGAAATGTAACGCGTGTATTAAGTAATAAGAATCCAAAGCAACAAAATACACTAATATTGAAAATAAATGTGTAATATTTTAACTGAATAATACTACAGCAATTTGGGCGTCTGTTGCTCTGAGGAAAAATCAAAAAACAGCGAATTCTCATTAAGTCGCTAATTCACTTAATGCGAAATTCTGAGTATACGAATTCCTTTCCAGTAATGTAACCTAAATGATTAGGTTCGCTAAAGACGAACTCTGCTATTACAATTTGATATTGGGAAGGGTTGAGGAAAGCAATGGGAAACTACGGTAATTTTATACATGTGTATGGTATGGTAGCGTTCCAAAGGCATGCATATAGCGAGTTTATCAATTTGAAGCCTCCATATATGGTCGGACACGGCGTTGTTACAGACTCGCAATATTTGGTCCAGTTAGTTTCCCATCCGGAAGTTACGAAGTTTCTCATTGTGCCACTCCACAACTATAGAATGCCTATACTCAATACCGACGAAAGTGGATATACTGTATGCAGACTGCATGATTAGTTCAAATATTGCGCATGGTGCCTGCCGTGTTTCAAATGGCCGACATCTTCGTATTGTTTAGGGGTTTTAGCTTTACCTATTCCTCAATGGAAAATTTGCGCTCGTTATTAAACAACTAAATGTTATTTATTACCATAAGCTTACATATATTTTAGGACTGTGAAAGAAATCCATTCGCAGTCATTTTTATCATAATAGTAAATCTTTGTTGAAAGATCATAAAAAGATGGAGACCTAAAAACCAGTTTGTTTTTAATACTAGTTAAGACAGCATATATTAAAAATCCCCCCAAAAAAATACAAATAGTTCTTTCTCCGTTCGCGCTATTTCGATGGGTATGACGCTCAGGCATATTCACGGAAGATTTAAAACGTTTTGGCTAAAAATGAGTTTTAAAAAAGATACTTCGAGGGGAGTCCAAGATAAGTAGTGCGATACAGAAAAGTTTATAAAATGACAAGAAATACCTAACATAACATACCAGAAAGCAATACATTTGTTAACGATTCACTTAATTCGATTAATTTGGTTTTCGTTTCTCACGTGGAAAGAGATTACTCAAAGATGCACGTGTATACAGATCAAAAAATAAAATACTAGAATTTTTTTAACTCTCCTATATACTATACCGTATGGATTTAACTGTAACGGCATACATATGTGCATTGAAAGTCGGTTTAATGGCAGGTTACATTATTCGATTTCCTCACAAAGATGTACATTACTTTCATTTTTGTCGTTATTGCAATGTAGTCCCATCTAGAAATTGGACGAACATTCGTTTCAAATATCGCGTTTGGCCCGCGACAACGCGAAATGTCACCTACACATTTGGAAACATAAATCCCCGCATTTGCCCCTTTTAATGCGATTCGTATAAATCCGCGGGCAAAAGGCCAAAACGTTGTTTGACGTTTTTATGAAAGCGGAATTATACGACACAACTAACCCATTCATCCCCCCCCCCCTCCCTCGCAAAACGCTTTAAATAAACATAAATATCTTCCCGTCCTTTTGTCGTTTGTATATGGCCGAGTCGAAAGATGATATCGAGGCCCCCGTCTGTATCTTCGTTTTATTTTAATCCTGGACACGAATGCATAAATGATTCATTGTACCCGAACGGTCGACGCCGGGAATTACTAGAGAGGTCAAAAGACAAAAATGGGTGCTACCTGAGACGATGACACTCTCGGTCACGGAGGAGGCCAATTCGGACGAAAAATGAAAAATCGAGTCCGGGTGACCCGGGGTCAACGGTAGTCCACCCAGTGGGAACGACCCCGAGTTTTGCATAAAACAACGCCATGTAACTCATTTGCATATGTGCTCTATAGCCGAACGACTCAATAACCTACAAGTACTGTAGAGTCGGACAAAAAATCTCGTATACTCATTTTTACGATTTGGTGATTTACAAACCTGATGTTCATTTCTTCCAATACAGGTTGTATATACGAAAGTGAACTCGACAAACTCTATAGTTTAACTTCATAGTTTGATAATTTGGTAAAATCAGGTTTCACGAATGAAACTGGGATAGAAAACATGCAGGAAATCAAGTTTTTGGGATGATACGTACTTATAAAATTTGAAAAATATACATGTTCATTGTACATGTACTGTATAGGCTAAAAGATTAAGAAATTACAGAAAATTCAGCATTTCCTTTCCCAAATTGAGCTATACATGTACATGTATACTTATGTGGATACAGTGTATACATCGTCGCATGATGTATGATTAACAACCGGGTTTGCAACCGGCCAACAGTGACTAAGTAAAATCAAGTATATGCGTGTATGCCGTATACATCACGGTCCAATAGAACGCATCCTTTTTGGGGAAATAAAAATACTATTTATAATTTGTTATAAAAACTATAACTGGGGAGAAACTTTATACTTTTTGTACGCACCCATACCCATAAAACCCGAAAAAAAAGTAAAGTCGAGTGTTTTTGGACTCTTTTTAGACACGAGCATTCCTCCGGAGATGTCTCTTCATACACACGTAAGATGTTGCAACACTCGGTCGTTATTTTATCTTATTTTTCTTCGCGCAAAATTTTGAGACAAGTTTTTCCAGTTGGTAAATCTCTGACTAAAAGAGAACGTCAACAAATGAACCCTTACGGATGCAAAACTGTCCAAATATTTTGTAACGCAGCTCTAGTTAGCATTTTTAGATCCATAAAAGTTGAACGTCTTTTGACACCGACTGCAACGCTGAGCCATTAATGAAACCGACCATTTATCATCCGAAATCTAGTTCGGGAATGGGAATGGGACGAGAGAGAAGAAAAAAAACGAGGCATTCCGGATATAACCGGGTGTATTAACGCACCTTCCGCGGGGGTTTCGCATTAATGATGGTGTAAAATGAAGGGTGGAGACGGATTGGCAGGTGCTGCCGCCGCACTTCCTGCACGTCGAGCGACCTTTCACCTCTGACCCAACCCTCACTCGCGCGAGACACACCCGTTCAATTAAAACGCCTCATTAACACGCGTATCGAGAAATAATCGCGACCATGATCGTTATGGCAACGTCCAAATTAAACTGCATGGAGGGGTAAATTAAGGATTGCATGGTTGGCAGGTGCATTCCATCGATGCTAACTGAAAACATCGGAAATCATGGATCAATGCAATTCCCAGATTAATTCACCTTTAATTTTCTGAGAAAATCGAGCCAAAGATACGTGTATTCAAATTGTATACGCTTTCCAACCATTTTCTTTATTTGTGAGGACGTTAAAAATTAATTTTATCCGTTTATTTGACAGAAATTAAGAATTTAAAAGCCAATTTCAATTATTTCCATGCGCGAGATATCCGTTATAACATTGTTTTATAACTTTATTTTGGAAAAAAATAAGGTCAGCGTTACATGACATGCATTGAACGTAGATGAAAACAACTAAATGTAATTCGGGTCAAACAACGACATTTGAAATTATTTCAAAACATTTCAAAGTACAGGTTTATTACAAAAGAACCATCGGATTTCAAATAGAAAAATTGTGGAATGAAGAGAAAGTAAAAATGTTCAAATTTTTAATCATACCATCACAAATGTTTAATGTGAGATCCTCGCGTCACATGGAACACGGCCCAGTTCGAGCACTCGAGCGCACAAAACGCTTTCTGCTGCAAAGTCGCCATTTTGGTTACTGAGTTCGTGCTGCCACCTGGGCGTTTAAAGCAAAGTTTGCGAGTGCGCATTTTTCGTGTCGTTTACTATTGTATAATACTTACCAAAATATATATTTTTATAACCCGATGATTCTTTTTTTAATAGCCCTGTGTTTCAATCGGATGCATTACAAATCTGTCACGTCATACATATATTTCCATTTTTGATTCACGGGATGTCCTAAATAGTGTTGGTCAAAGACCATACAGAAACATGACCGGAAATGATGGAGAAAATAATCAGGAACGATGACCAGTAGGTTAAATAAGTAGTAGGTTGGCGCGCCGAGCAAACAACTTTCTCCATCGCGAGTTTGAAACGCATTTCATTAAACGTTTTTGACAGAGACGAATCCACGAAAAACCTGCTATAGGAAAAGCGTGATCAAAAACAGGCCGGAGGTTTCAAATGGTGAGTGTGATAAAGTCGGACAGATTACAAGTCCAACTTGATCTTTAATGATTCCCACCAACAAAAAAAGAAAGTTGAATGCAGAAGAAGAGAATCAACACTATGAGGAGTGGGGGGAAAAATAAGCGATAATCTTATCAGAAGGGAAGATCAATCGTATGCGTTTGACAGAATTGGGGGATACTTAATCCGAGATAGTATAATGTGACAAACACGCTTTGGGCTGAACTTCACAAAAAATTGAAAGAAAAAAAAAAAGATTCTTATAGGATTCAATGAAAGAAACGAGCTTAGATGTGGACAAATGTCAAAATATTATCGATGGTAGAATGGATTGGAGAAGAATGGTGGACTGGGTGGTCGCCAATATTTAAAATGTCACCGTGCGCATCGTGCACCCGACAAATGTCAATGAACTTTCCGCTTAATAACAAAAATTGACCTCGAACGACGTTGGCAGTATGGTAAAATGGCAACGTTATCGGAGCACAAAAAACCGGCAATGACCATTGCACCATTAAATTTACTCCCCGTGGTTTCGCGTTACCAAAACAAAAACAAATCGAGTAATCGCAACGCCATTTTTCAGCGCGATATTACGCAAATAAAAGGGCACGATCAAATTGAGTGAAACGCGATGGGGTTGCGTCAACTCTTGCTTCTGCAATCTGCACTGTGCAGTACATCTCATGGAATCCAGTATTGAAATAGATCAGATAATCAGAACCTATACATTCAGGTACGAAGCAAACGCTGCTCAATGGGGCTTCGGTTTGGCTTCACCAGCTTCACTATTTCTGCATGAATACGCAATGCGAGTACTGTAAATGAGAATTAACCTGAAGCGCAGGATGAAGCTTACCTACACGTATACTCGTGCCATAAATTTGCATAAACGAGTATTTTAGGCGGATGAAAAAGGTGCGTGGAGTGACACGTGACTTAAGACATAACAAACACCACGCTGTGGAGGCTGAGTGCATGGCTCAGATATTTTATCCACGATTTGCACTCTCAGAAGCCACGTGTTCGCTATTGACACGCTGCCTCAGACTCGATCGTACGAAAACAGCTAGCGTTCTGGATTCTTACGCAGAAAAATCGTATCCATCTGAGCCATTCCTTTTAAAACCCCCCTCGGTTTCTCGTTAACAACAACAAATGTGGGTTTTTCTAATCACAATGTCGTAAAGAACAACCACGCTACATTAGCATACGTTTAAGGGGATTCTGGCACACACTTCTGATGAGATAGGCTGACGTCATTCGTAAATCATAATTCCCAGCGTGCATCCTTTCAGTTCGTAAGCATTTACGAGTCAACTTCTCTAAATCATTACAGTAGGCACGCCTTCGATTAAGATTCTGGCTTAACATTAAAAAAATGTATACGCAAACGGAGTGTGAAATTAATCCTCGGAAGTTAGTTCATCCTACACGGGGGTCTTTACTTCGGACTCGGGAGACTATTCGTGTGAGGTCGCATTCTGTTCAATCTTTACAATTTCCTTACAAGCTCGTAATGCGAATGGTCATGCAGGGGGCACCTATCGAAACGTGTCCAAATCGATGTCACTTCTATAAATCGTCCAGAGGGAGAAGATTCGGAAGATTAATTTCCACGGGTGTCTCCTGTCACGCATCGCTGCCACTCCTGGGAAGACCAGCTATGGCCAATGGCGCATCTTCTCAAAGGAGGTGAGTAAGACCGCCGTTTTGGAGAAATATGTCTCGATTTCCAACAAAGTGTTACTCGTCGCAGATTCAACGCCAATTACAGATGTACAGTGGATCCACAATTAAAAGGAAAGTAGCGGTTTAATCATTAAAGATGGCGGAGGAGAGTATAGGTTCGCCATCACTTCCGGAATGGTTGGTTCGTTATTGACTTAACTACGGCTTTTTCCCGCTACACGAGACTTTACACGTACTTCCGGAATAAAAGTTCTATATAAGGAAGGTTGGTATACCTCTTAGCGTCCATATTTGGAGTTGGCGGACATATTGCCTGCCATTGGAGAAGTGATGGTAGATGGCGCCAATGACAAATTGTCTCGACTGATTAATGGTCTCGATAATTTCCGAGAAGTTTAACAATTTTTTTTTATATTTTGAAAACCTAGTTTTTCAGTCTTAGACGATATCGTCGGTGGTGAAACCATGATGCATATGCATGGCGATGGAAGGAGGCACGCACTCGGGGTATTTACCGCGTAAACCCCTCCAAAAAGGCCGTTTTTTTCCGCTGGTCTTCGGTAACGCAACCTGCAGGTGCTAAGACACTGACTGATGATTGTACGCGACTCGGGAGAAAACAAATTTTTCAGTTGGCAAACAACTTTTAAAGTGGCCGTTGGTATGCGACTCGAAAAAGAGTGGGAAAATGAGCCCCCTTACGCGAGTCTCCGAAAGCTCGTGACACGAGAAACGCATTTTAAAAACAAAAACAACAAAAAAACGTACACTATAGCGGATAAAAGCCTCCATTTTTCGAAAAAAGCATGCAGCGACATTCCTGGGATCAGGTTCTGTTCGTGTTTGTTTTAGCCGTTGCTTAGGTAAAGCCGAGAGAGTTCGTGCGGATAATGCACCAGAAGAAACCAGCACCACCGCTGATCAAACATTTCTCCCCGAGTGGGGCTCTTGTTTGATTAAATTCTTCTCTGGAATAATGCGAGGGGGGAGGGCAAAGGTCAATTGCAGTCATTAGTCACATTGGGTAATCCATTCATTACATTCTATACGCCATTTCTCCATAGCCGAGCTGACTGGCAACTTTAGACATCTTCGGCACGGCGCATGCCTTTCACCGCGAGTATCACTCGCGCCAAACGCTAGCGCCATCTATGGTACATACGGTAGATGGCGCATTAGCCATGAACGGCACCTGACACGCAAAGAAATCTTATCTTGAAAAGATCATAAATCGAACATTATCGAGCATTGACAGCATGTTTGAAAACGTTTAGTTAATCATTTGCCTTTCCAGCATTTTGAATCTAACAACTCAGCATCGGTCAGGCTGAATTGTTTAGTTCAACTCGGTACCTTACATTGTACAGTCACCATTACGGGTTCCTCTTTTTCTACGCAATTTCGTTATAAACAACAGTAAACTACTGAAACTCTGCGTGTATAACATGCCTGTATCACGTATACAGTGGTAAATAACAGATGGCGCTGGTGTTCTGCGAAGGGTCTATTTCGATATACTGTACACTTAAGAACGCACTACACGAACAGCTAGTGGTCGCCAGCACTAATCGAAGTCGTTATTATCGTAGAGCGGCAGGCTTCAATGGAACAAGATGGCGGCAACATTAATAAGACGCTCGTTAAATTAGGGGGGGCGACAAATGACGGTTGGGCCAATCTGTCCTAATGAGGCTCAAAATGGCCTCCTGACAAGCATTTAATGAAGTGGCTGCTGAAGCCACCTGTCGGATTGTCGAACGGAAGGAAGTTGCAGCCATTTGTATTAAGCGTCGGGCGACACTGCGACTGTTTCGAAGTGTCCGAAATATTTACGACGACGTTGGACGACAGGGGACAGCTGCCTATCCTATAAACCATCCCCGCGCCCGAAGACACGTCCGATGGGAAAAAGGCACAAAAACGAGAGAAACGCGACCCGGACAGACAGCGCTGCCATCTGGCAGGCGACCACCGTGCCACAGTGGTCAAAAGTTGCCGCGAGGGGAGTCCGAATAATTTATGGTTGCCAATGAACAGAAACGAAAGGTAACAAACACCACAAAAGAAAACACGCATTCGCAACTTGGAATCAATTTGAAAGAAGCTATAGACGACGATGCGTCCAAGACAAAAAAGGGAGGCCTAAGGGATAACAAACAACAATCGAGGAGGAAGATGCCATTTGCATTGCCAACTATTTTGTTCCAGTTTTTCCTCAATTCAAAACGTTCGTACAGTGTACGAAATTACTTCATTGCCACCCATAAAGAATCCGAAGTCATCATAATCGCTATTTCGTTAACGTACAGTAATTCTATTGTGATGCTCTACTGTACATGTATAAGAAATAAAGTTCATTGAGATGAATTTCCTGCAGTTTATAAACGAAATACATGGAATCACCAAAACGAAGTATTTAAAATTGTGTATATGGTTTAGAGATTTTTATTTAATGAAAGATCTTTTTTTAATTATTATAAAAAGGTTTTGTGACGCTATTAGTATCTATTCTTAATCGTAGTACCCGGTATGTTCGAATATTTTTTCTTGATGCGTTTTACAATAGTGTATGCCAGAAACCGCAATATCTTAACTTACCGTAGCCAAGTATCCGCCAGGCATGGGATGTTTCCTTTCCAGGATGTTGAAATTTTCAGCTAAACGATACTTTTAAATCATAAAAAAAACCTATACATATACATAAATTTCATCTACATGTAGTTCCAAGAAATTTTAAAAGTTGGCATTTTTCGGTCAATCACACGCTTCAGTAACTAGTTCAAATATAAAGGGAGAAAATTGGTCACGTTTCCTATTGAACTGTATACCCGAATATGAGTTGTGTCCTCGTAAAAAAAAAACTGCGTAAAAAGAGAGCAATAAAATAGTCGAGACCTAAATATTCCCAGGGTACGAGAAACGTAACGTGCAGACGCGATAACCGTAACAATGCCCCGTGAATAACGGAGATGAAACAACAACAATAACAACGCTATCAAAACAAAACAGGCTTTTGGTCAGCGAGACGCTCATTAACATCTTAATTAACGTGAAAAGTGAAAGTGACCCCACTGCGATTTGGCTCGCGAACTAGCAGGTGGTCCCACTCCTTAATTGCGAAGGATGGGCGTGGCGGGTTGCAATAAACTTCGATTAACTTAATCGACGATTAAAACGTTGAAGTAGAGAATGTAAAGTTTCCATATATGTTTGATGCTGCATGGAGAGATGCTATTCGAGAACAACCAGCATCGAAACGTCTTAATAACTACATTATACACTTTGCGCCGGAATGTTATTTGTTTTTGTTTAATAAATGCACGAAAGAACAAAAACATGTGGTTATATGTATAACGATGCATATACAGTACATGTACATGTTTCAGGGTTAGATATGGTTCGATTTGCTTCGAGCAGTTTAGAAAATCAGCGAAAAAACGCATGACCAAATTGATCATAATTATTCGCTACGCCATTTCGGGTATTTGCTCGGTGGCCATCTTAATTTATACAACCAGGTTTTAATCGCGAATATCGCATTAAAAGAAGTTTGGTAACCCGCTAAGTTCGATGAATAACCGAATTCATTTCATTCCACGTCAGGGCAGCGTAGTTACGCCATGTAAAGCGGAGCAGAAATACTTTGAAAGTGCAATCAGCAGGGGGATACACGGCGTCTGGACACAAAATCCCCGTGAACTTAGTTTTCGCGCAAAACGCGATGTAAAGAGTCAACCGTAGGGGAAAAGTACGTTGTAATCGACTGAAAATGGGGGAAATCTCAGAAGAAGCTCCGAGATAGGCGTCTTTCAGACTTCCCAACATGGCAACCCGCTGGGTTCCTCGCATTGCCCACAGAGCCACGTATACTAAAAAAAATCGTAAATTTTAGAAACGGCTATGTGGCCGAGCAAAGAAAACAAAAAAACAACTGCAATCTCGAACAAAAGTTCTGGTCTAAATACTCGATCGAGTACATCGAGGTCTGAAAAACCTACCGCATGCACTTTTTTGTGAAAGCTAACTTTGTACATGTACCAAAATTGTACGCAGTTTCAACATGGAAAGAATCAGTTCGACACTATACTGGGTGATTCATAAGTCCATCACCAGCCAATTTTTTTCTTAACCGTTAGAGATATGAAAAATCTGCTTTTTTCAACGAAATTGAAATTATAATTTTTGAACCTTAACACCTAGAACAAAATATCAAATCAGGAAAACGAAGAGCATGGCTTACTTGTATGTGTTCAAGTGGTTTAGTTTT
>JAQGBX010001029.1:0-28122 GCA_034698745.1 Megaphyllum sjaelandicum
TAAATTGAATGATGATCCCCTCTGCCACATGGTACTATGTACTGACTGCAGAGTAAAGAATAGAATTAGAATTAGAAGTATGAATCGCCCAACGAAGAATATTCATTTTATAAGATTTGAAAATTTTTTTATGTTTTTGAAAAAATCCCCTTTGCAAAGGGGATTTCGAGTTATTGCGCGTGAAATTGTCTATTTTTTAAGAAAAAAAAATTAAAAACTAAAGAATTTAGCGTTAAATAAAGGAACAAAGGAGAAAATAAACGTTGAAGTCAAAATCCCTGTAAATGGGTATTGCTGTATATTTTTTTTTGCAATGCAAGTGTGAAAATTCATGGGATTTTTGTTTTGTAATTTCTTGTTGTTTTTTTTAAATACAGTATACATTTACTGTATGTAGCTGCAATGTTTTTTGATAAAATGCGCTGTACCATATTTTACGTGTTATATATTGAAGATATAATTTTTTTTTTTTTTTGATTTTCAACTACCTCATTTATTTTTTTAAATTTGATCAATCTTGTGGAAGATGTATTGGCAAACTGCTATTAACTTGGCAAGGTATTTTTCATAATGCAATGTATGCACATGCCTTACTTTCACTATTCCTGAAAGCTTTAACAAGTCGTCTACCTGGCATAAAAATGTAAAAAAAATTTGGGAGGGTTCTTTGAGTGCAAAGACCCCATTAGTTATCCCAACCCTTGGCATTTATGCCCTAGCTTTAGACCCACAGGTACGTGCTATTGCATACATGGGCCATGTCAGCGCTTTTATTTTCTATAGTTCCCACCACCATAATCACACTGACCTAGTTTCTTGGCTGTCTAGCTGCCTTTTTCCCAAAGGTAAAAATCCCATGAGATACTCTTGGAATGATGGGAACTGCATTTGGCACACGTGTTCATGGGACTCATGTCTGAAACAAGCGTATGCATGTTTGCACGTCCTCTGATAAGACATGCAGCAGTCTAGAGATCTAGGTGACTCCTAGGGGTGTTATTCAGATAAACATCATTAGGTCATGGTGTAATCCAAGACTAGAATGTGTGAGTGTGAAGGTCTGATGGTTCGGCCAGATAGGCCCATGGGATGAGTCTGAACAAATTGACCTCCGTAGTACGGTCAAGTTCAATGCATTTTTTCAAGTTGCGTGCAGATCCATATCCAAGTTATAGTACATGCATAATGAAAACTACTCTGATATAGACTTGTTTTCATTGTTGCTAAAAATTAAAATAAAATATAAAAACGCTTAAAAAAATTCACTGAATTTACGTGCTACAGTAATACCTACAGTAGTTTAGATTAAATAAGATGGAATACTAATTTCGTTGAGGATTACGAAACACGAAACCACAAGCAATTTTGATGGAAATTTATGCAAGTGTAAATGCACTTGTAAGAATATAGGACATACATGTACTGTATATCTTGCCAAAATTTTGTAATTTCAATTCTTAATGTACATGTATATTGGTGCAGTTTACAAAGAATGCATTTTCGGTCAGAATTTTGTAGTGATTGCCTTTGAATTATTTTAAATTAATCTGCACAATGATCTGTACACCCCCATCAAAGTACGACGTTGTGAAGTGATGCTAGTCTTCCTTAAGTTTAATAAGAAGACATTTCAATTAGTAAAAATTTCCGTCGGCGTGTCTAGACCTTCACCTTCAGCTTGGTCGTTGCCCCGGCCCTTTTTTAACCTGGATGATGAACATATTTGCGTAGAAATTATCGGAAAGTCGACGTGCCAATTCCAAGGGATGGAGCTGGTGCCTGGCACCGCTTGGGCTCAATTAAACAAGTGCAAGTGCATGCAGAATCCCCTTCCCCTCAAGGTCTATTCAAATAAGTAGATGCACGGTCAGTGCGTGGTGCAGGTTTTTCTTGCATAATCAACGATAATGCGTCCACCCCAAGTTCGACTCATTGTGCTCGTGGCGTCTCGTTTTTTTCCATCCCCATGCAGTAGAAAGTGAAGCCCCCGTGACCTATTTAATAGGTATTTCGCCCTCCCCCGACTGTCTTACATTGGTGGAGACTTGTGCCCAGAGCTACATTATAAGCTGGGCATCGAGAGTGAAAACCAGCGCAGTTTTTTCTAACTTCGGTAACAGAAAGTCGTGTCGTGAGGTCTGCCTCCATCGTGGGCATTAGCACGAATTAAGCTGCTTCGCATTTGCGTGAGTATTATTACCGCATTGAACACTTCCGGTTTTTCGTTTTTTTCTTTTCATACCAAATAATTCGACAGTTGTGGCACCGTTCAAATGTTAGCTACTGTAATTATGTCACGCTGTCAGAATGATGCTCGTGGGTCTATTTGTGCACTCGAGATGCTGAGTTATTTATAGCTTCACTTCTTATCTTTCGTCTGGCAAAATTTGAAAAGATCCTCTCCTGCTGTCTGCCTCGTTGTCCTTGAACTAAGAGCGGACTTAGCTCGAGTGTCGATATTTCTAAATGTTATGACCAAAGCTACTGCACTTTCGAGGTACTTTGTATTTTTAATTCTGCCTGCATGTGTGAAACGGTTTAGATATATAACAATGAGTGAAATTCAGGGATTTGAAAGCCCGCCCGTGCATTTCCTTGTCTCGGTGACAAATGATGTTCTTTTCTTAACTTTCTTCATCCTAAATGTCCTTTGGTATGTACCTCGCACGTTACAATCTCTATTCTCGAATGGAAACCTATTTTCGTTTTTTAGCTATACGGTATAACCTTGATGCTCACCACAGCAGATGCATGGTGGCTCTTGATGTAATTCTACAGGGTTACCCCAGACCTGGAAAACCTGGAAAAGTCAGGGAAGAATCTGTACTTTTGCAACAGTCAGGGAAATTCAACGCAGTCACGGCGATCCAAAATTAGTACTTCTACAGAGTTAGCTTAGAGCCCATTTTCCGAGTAGAAATTTGAAAACGTTTTCCACATTTTCGAAGTACATGTACCAGATTTGCAAAATTTTCCACGTTTTCCATTTAGAAATTTATCCAATTTTCCACGTTTTATGAGCACAAATTTGCAAAATTTTCCACGTTTCAGAGTACAAATTTTCAAAATTCTCTAGGTTTTCCTAATGCAAATATTCCACATTTTCCGAGGACAAAATTGCGAAATTTCCCGCTTATCCGAGCACAAATTTTCAAAATTTTCCCAATTTGAAAAAATTTCATGCAATTTTAGTAATTTTTTTTAAAAAAAATTCTCTATATGATAATTTTCAAATTGTCGTTAGTAATTTTTTTAAAAATATATTTTCCAGTGTCAATTTTGGAAAATGTCAATTTTTCACGTTGTCATTGGCCAGAGAATTTTTTTTTAAACCTGGGAAAGTCATGGAAGTTAAAAATGAATTGTCTGGGGGAACCCTGTTGTACTGAAGCACACAGAACTTAGTCAAACATGTTTGAAATCTTTCGAAACTTTGAAAAATTGGGATGCTTTTACCAATAATATATTTTTGTGATCAAGTAAAATACATAATTGCACTTGTTTCACTGATTTTACGGCCTCAACGAAGTTTACGTACAAATTTGAGTTTTCAGAGGCATTCCTGTTTGACTAAATTAATAGCGCGAAATCAATCTGAAAAAAGTGACCATAAAATAGAAAAAAAAAAAACCAAGAATATTTTTTTTGCCCTTTGTTGAAGAAATGGTATAACTACCTAAATATGAAAACTTATATAATGACTTACTTTAATACTTTTGCAACAATGTCTAATATCAAGTATTTTTTCGTAAATACACCGATAGATTTAGGCTTTTTTGTTTTACTATTTTAAAGGTCATTTCTCAGCAAGACTGCCAATATACAGTAATTATGTTTGGTTTAATAAAATGACCAATTAAAACCCCGAAGATTATTCAAGAAACTACATTTCTTGAGTTTCTTTTAACTCGTAAACATACGTTTAATGTCGACTTTCCATCTGGTAATTAGTTGCAAGAATAGTTTGTTGTCTTTGTTGGATGCGCTGGGCATCCAACATTCATGTGCTGTGCTCAAGTTTGACATTTTTGTTGATTGTCTATTTAGTTCTTCAAATATTTTAACTAATAGATTGCTGCGTCCACATAGCACCATGAGTTTGGAGTGCATAATTTATTTGCCGATTCATGATGAAATGTTGTTCCAATTGAACTAGAGAATGTAAAATTGGGCCGCGTGGGGCACCTGAGAGCATTGCTCCTTTGCTCGTAATGTCCCAAATTTGATGTTACGTGTACCTGCTAAAACTTTTGCAAGTCGTCTTTGTTCCTCGCTGATTGCCTTTCTAAGCTATAGGGGTCCCATGTGGGGAGGGCAATATCCTGTTCGGACCTCGCCCATGGTCCTAGTCGTTGACCATGGCCTACTTCCTATCTTTCCAGACACTCACGTGGGTAATGCGAGATGGCTAGGGGTCACGCTCCTCTGACCTGCTCAGAAGGCAGCGAGCAGTGACGCGAACCCCATAATTAAAATAGGTCACCATACTTTGACCAACGTGCGAACGAGTGATGTAACTCGCTGAACGTTCATGTCTTTATTCCCCCCTCTTCTTAGATGCCCCCTCTGGCCTTGACCCAACTGGGTTTTTTTGCCCTTGCCTTTGAACAATAATTGCCCCACTTGCTCGCTTTTTAACAGAGGGGGATGAAGAAACAAAACCGACTTCAAAGCGCATCTCGCTTTAATTTGGAGGGCACTTTTTTAAGTTAGCTTGAAAATTATAATGACCGATTCCGTGAACTGGGCAAAGGTCTTCGACAGCGTTTTTATACGTTCCACCTGCAAATTTCAACAAATAATTTTGAGGTCTCATTCACATGCTTCTGTTGAGCTCTTGACTAGTAATGGAAGTACATGTACATGTATGCTTCAGCTTGCTCACAAAATTCACAAGGATGTAGAATCGACTTTGAGCAACTTTTATAGGGGGAAAAAAATTTAAAGAAACGTGTTGCATCTAATTTTTGGGCATGATTTGATGGACAGTATTTCTGGTTTAACTTTGTTTAGTTATGCATACATCAGGCATGATCCAAATTAAAGGCAACTATTCAGATTGGTTAGGTCAGTTTTCGAATACATGTATTTAAAAGATGAATCCTAGCTGAATTCGTCATTATGCCGGTATCACGTCGTGACTTGAATCATGGTGTTGGCAAAAAATTATTCGGCAACAATGACGTGAGCACTTGAGACTTGATCTTCACGATTCATTTATTAAAATTGTAGAATCTTATAGAAATGCAAGCTTATAAGAGGTTGTATCTGGCAACAAATACATGTACAGTGAGGGAAAAAAGTATTTCAACACCCTAAAAATCTCAAATAACTTAATAAATAATTACATTATTACAATGAAATTTTTACTGAGACAAATTTAAGATAATCCAGACACTTTATGAAAATTTCAGCTTGAAACTATTAACATTAAATAAATTATAAAGAAAAATAGTAAAATAGATGTACTTGGATTTTTTTTTAAGAAAAAGGGGTTTAATAAATGTTTTCAAAACACCTGGCAATAAAATCAGAGAATGTTTTGACCCAGAAAATAACCAGAAATATTCCACATAGCAAATGCATTAAAGATCCACGGCAATTTCTCAACAGAAAAAACTTGCTCTATAGAGTTTAGCATGGAGTTTAGCACTGTCAAGAGGTGGGAGGGGGATGGAATAAAGAGGTGATAAATTTTCATTTTTGTCATGATACCATAAAGGCTAGAACACATGTGAATGTAATGTACCATCTCTTCACACAGAATTGAAATTATAAATCAGGATTTAAAGAATTACTTTCTCCCCATTCCCAATGGGGAGAAAGTACAGTGTTGAATTACTTTTTTCCCCGACTCATTTTACTATTTTTCTTTATAATTTATTTAATGTTCATAGTTTCAAGCTGAAATTTTCATAAAGTGTCTGTATTATCTTTCATTTGTTTCAGTAATTGTTTCATTGCAAAAATGTAATTATTTATTAAGTTATTCGACATTTTTGGGGTGTTGAAATACTTTTTTCCCTCGCTGTGTAATATGTCAAATTAATTCAGACAACATTTATGGCATTATTTCTTTACAGAAAAAAAATAAGAAAGAATCGAAATAATCTACCATAGATTTGCTCGATATTTCGGCGTTCATTAGCTTTCATCAGTTGCTAACTTTTAAGTCATTGAAACAGTAGAAAGTAAAGCGATGCTGCCCCTAGCTACCCTTCTAGCATAGGTGTACGTATGGTTTGCCAATCTATAGGCACTGCTAGTAACATCACAATGTACTAAGTTAACTTTTATCACACTTTCAAAGTAGTTTAGTTTCCTTTTGAAAAATTCGGTAACCATAGGCCTACTTGATTTTTTTTTAAAGCTTTTCAACTTTCGCAACATCGGAAAATAGAATAATTGTACAGATGAATGCAGGCTAAAATTATTTATTTTTCATATCAGATGGCTAATTTGATATTATTTATCTTACATAGATGACCCCCTAACAAATGTAAACCTATTAATATTATGTAATATGGCGAATTACCTTCGGAGTACCCGAGTGTAGCCTACTCTTTTTGGACAAGTGGAATTCGCCAATAAGTGTTGTAAAATTGCTGCACGGTTAACACTTGGATGTGTTTGACGCATAGATCGCATCATTTTAATTTTCATTACTTTTAATACATTAGATGCATATAATACATGCATATTTTTTTACATTTGCATACTAATCTAATGCAAATATTGATATCTGCTCAGTCAGCTGACAAGTTATGGTCTGTATATGATCATGCAAGCTAGACAAGTGGTATGTCCAATATTTCTTTAAGGTGCATCGGTTAAACAGTGGACATTTGTTAAGACGAACTCGTTTAATACGAATTTTTGATAGTAGGCCTACGACCTATGTTCCAGTCTCCCACCAACGGGGAGTTGAGCCTATATGTTTGATGATCACTTATACGGATTTTATTTGCATACCGTGTTTGGATTTCCTTGATGTAATTTCGTATGAAAGTCCCTCCATGTAGATATAAATGAACGGAGGACTCTTTTCTTCTTTTCACTTCGCACCGGGGAACCAATAGTTTCACAAACTTTGCAAAGATCCTCAAACGGGACTTTAGCGGCCACCGTAGTAGTCATTTTTAATTCACCGACTGCACCGATGCAAGGCAGAATCACGTCTTCCAAAACGTATTTCCCGAATCACAGTTGTTTTTTCCCGCCATTAGTACAAGTCACATTCCGCAGCATTTCTTTAAACGTTTTGAATTTGCATAAAAATGCGTCTTTTTTCATCAAGCGCGGACTCTTCATGGCCGCCGCCATCTTGGAACACAACAACCAAGAAACGCCGACAGACCGTAAGACGTAAGCCGACATTTGTAGTTCAGAAATGTAAATATGTAATTTAAAATACCCCCAAACTGTTTTTTTTTTGTAAACTTGCTAACTTTAACTAGAAAGATCCTGCTTTGTTCCGCGGAAAGAAAATCGAAATTGGAAATGTTTAAATGCCGTGACCAAAGCAACAAACAAACGGCTTACGTCACTACGGCTTACGTTCTGTCGCCAGCTGACGCGAGTTTGACAGCACTGTAAAAAAAAAAGCCGTGATGTCCGCTACCTTATCTCGTTCTCCTATTTCTCGTGTTGGAACTGGAAAGTTGGTACGTCTGGACGACGTAAATGTTGGTGCAATTTGATTTTTTAAATGGTATGATGTTTTGAAAAAGGGTTTAAGGGAATAAACATGGTCTACTGCTGCGTACCCATGTGCAAGAACAAGGCGGGAAATTCCAAGTTCACTTTCTTTCATTTTCCAAGTGACGAAAAGCAACGCCAACTATGGACAGATCGAGTTAGGTCAGTGCAGATCATAAAATGAAATTACGGGCCGAGCATTATTGTGTTAATAACAGTTGTACATAAACGTGTTTTCATTAATTTCAATTATTAAAGACGAATAAATCCTGATGGGAGCAAGTGGGTGCCAACACCGTACTCGTTGATCTGCAGTTATCACTTTTCAAAGGGAAGAACACAAGGGGCACCTGACAGATTTGAGTGGAACGAAAATAAGCAGTTCATTTACTCCTCGCCCACCAAGCAGAATATACGTAGGCGGTAATGAGAATTAATACCATACGTTGTACCTTAAACTTGATGTAAAATATGGGGGTGACATTGGGTTTTCGATTGGGCTGTGTTCGAACTGCTCTTTGCACAATTAAAAGCAGCATGTCAATCCTTGTAAGCACAGCTCTACAGTGGCCTACCGTGTTTCTCCGAAAATAGGACCTGAACGGAAAATAAGTCCTAGCATGTTTTTTCAGGATTTTCGAAAATAAGCCCCAGTTCAATTCGATTCTTCACCCTGCAGTCAGTACGCAGTACTATATATGTGGCAGGGAAGATCATTATACAATTTGTCAGACTAAGCGGTCTGCTGATGATTGACCCCCTACATCACAATTTAGCTATATGTCTCGTATTTTGGATTTTAACGCGGAGGATGGGATAGGAAGACTGTCATGGCTGATTTAATATAGGAACTATCTCAGCATTCGCCTGCAGGAATTGTGGTAAACCATGAAAAATCACAATCGAGGATAGCCGACCCGGGAATCAAACCTGGGTCTACTGAAAGCAAGACAAGGATTACCAGTTGTTTGTAAAGCAGGCGCCTTTGGCTCAGCGCATATTTGTGGCATGGTAAACGCACATTCAGATGTAAACTTTAGCACGTTGGTGCGAAAAAGGGGGAGCGAGGATGCCCAAGAGACAATTAAGCGTTCTGAATTGAATAGGACAAAATTTGAGTAAAAAGGGTTTTAGCAGTGCAGATATCACCACCTTTATTCATTTCGGCGTCAGAGGGGACCAAAACCGCTGGAAACCAATGACCGACTCGAGATTTTGTTCCATAACCGACCGCCCAAAAACCACTCATAGTGTGCGTTTAAGCCATAGAAATATTATAGAAAAAAGGATGGATTACACCCCCCTACCACATGGTATTTATTTACTAAACGTAGGGTACTGAGTTGAATTGAAATTGAATTAAATTGAACGGTACATGGACCTACTCATTGCTGCAGTAAAACCACAAATTACATGCGTTAGCTCTTTGTAGGAGTGATAATCACCTACACGGGGTTTGTAAACAGATGAACTAGAGACTTGTCGAATGACCATCAACTTTGCACTCATGTGAAATTAAGAAACGTATTCTGAATTTGGTGTCTGCAATTTTTCGTCGCTTTTGTGTGGACCATCATTCTAAGTGTCATCATTTTTTTTACCACTCCTGTCTTGTAAGTTTTTAATTAACACTTGATTTAAAGGGAACATTATTTTGACACCCAGTCAAGATGAGTGCAAATGGAAAGTGCTATTGTATCGAGTACAAGAAAAGAATCGTGCATGACTCCCGGGGCAAGAATAAATGCAGGTTGTTGTACATGAAAAGATAAAGACATCCTCTGAAAATAAGCTCTAATGCTTTTTTTTGGAGCACAAATTAAATTGAAACCCTGGTTGTATTCTTGGAGAAACACGCTAGCCTGTCCCCACAAATGTCACCTTAAAAGTGATAAGCCCGAAACCCAAATCATTACAAAGATACCTGACTATATGCCGCTACTTAAGGTATAATTATTAAAAACTTTATGACATGGTTAGATTTGATGCTGGGCCCTCGGAGCGGTTAGTTAGGAGTGACGATGTGCAATTATCAGGCAACTTTCCTAGCGACCCGGCTTGCAATGCACAAAACTGCATCCCTCAAAGCTGCATGGGCAAAAGTCCCAACGACATTTCTACCATTCCCAACCAAGAAGTGAAACAGTTTGTAAGAGTAAGCATTTTCGTATGGGCCGTTGCATTGTTTTTCAATGTTTGTTATGAGCATTATTGGTTGACATGTTTTCATGGTTGCATTGGTACATTTCTAATAGGGCAAGGGAACCCGTTGCGCAATCGTATCTTGTAACAATTCTCTCGGAAAAACGAAAGCCCAGCCAGAAACACATGATGTTCGATACCATACATTTCCAAAAGACCCGGCAGTCAGACAGAAATGGATCGAAAGCTGTCGGAGATCTGGGGAGTGGAAGCCGGCCTCATCTCACGTCTGTTCGATGCATTTCACTGCTGATGATTATGAAAGAGACCTTAAAGCTGAGTTAATGGGCACTCGAGCTAGGAAGGTTCTAAAGAAAGATGCATTGCCAACCAGGAATTTAGGTAAAAATACCTTTTTTATTGTTAAGTTTATGTAAATCGGGCAAGTAAACACCACCAAATTCTTCAGAAAAGATCATCGAACAGGAAATTAATACTGTCATTAGGTCAGTAATGAGCCACATAAGGACTTACTGAATTTAGAATGGACTAATTTGAGTTGAATTTTATAATATTTAGTTTTACACTTTTTGAATTTTCAACTCAAGAGATTTAGTTCAATACCTTTCAGTCAGCACAAACAGTGCCAGGTTGTTGTGAGGACTTTGAGGAGATAGCCTAATCATTGGTGGGATTTATGAAATTTAACTCTTGAGTATGCTTCAGTTTCCCTCAGCATTTCCCAATTTACTATGGATGTGCTGTGCAATAGAAAGGCCTCGCTTATAGTGAAATAAATTTAAAATAGTTCCCCCTAATTGTATAAAGGATGAGGCATGTGACGACCTCAGGATTATTATCTATATGGTAACAGCTATGTAAAATTTGCGTTCAAAGTTGAATGGGAAGTAACGAGGGGATTCCAGAATGCATAATACACGAAACACTGTACAAGATAGTGTCAGTTGTCAGTGTGTATATTCATAATAAGCAGTCCCTTGAATGTCATTTTCAGTATGGTCGTCTTATGTAAAAGTTATTGCTGATCCTGCATGCAATGCTACATGCTCTGATAACCAAGAAGTCATTGTAGCAAACTCCAATCAACCCAGTGACAAAAACGTGAATCTCATGCATGTGGACTCCCAGAAAGACATGCAATGTGAATCTTTGCCTCAGCCATCGATAAAGGTGAGATTTATACTAAACAATAAGTTGCAAATCTTGGAACTTGATCTTACATCATAATGAAATTTTGGCATTTTGCATACATGAACATTCCCTTTAGTCTCCTTTCCTCAAGTTTCAAACAAAGCTTTCCGCTATTGCGAACATCAGTATGCTGCTTGAACTGCGACCCCTTTCAAATCCTGTTCTCAGGTTCTCAGGTTGCAACAATTCCTCCCCTTTATTCTAACACTCATTTCTTGGGACTTAATTTGAAAATATTGATAATATTTGAAAATATTTTGTGTGCTGCATTCTGTTCAATAACATTGCAAATGTTTCAGCAGAAAAAAAAATGCTTTTCAACAACCATTGAGCAAATTGTTCAAAAACGTGGGGTTCATTATTGTTACACTGTATTTCATTGTGATATTTTGTATATTATTTTAATGAGATTCCTTTGATTACTTTGGTATTTAAAAAAAAATACTTTTTAATATTGATAAAAGTAATTTAATTTTTTTTTAAATCCTCCAGAATTATTGTACTGCTGAAACACCTTATCCTTAAAAGGGTGTCTTTGTGTGACTATATATAGAAATTTTTACGAAGATATTTTTAGACATGAAATTCAATATATTTTGGATAAAATAAAAACCTAATGCAAAAATGCATGGAAATAACTAGTAAATGCAAATTTTAATTTGCCAAACATCCGAATTCTTAAGGAGGCTGATAGGCCTAAATTTCGAGCGACTGAAATGAAAACATTGGTTACGGATAATTACTTCATATATCACCTAACCACTTGAGAAACAAATGGAAACTTCCCACTTTTTAATTTTATGTTAATTCAAATGCACTTAAAATTGACGATTTTTATATATTATTTACGATTATTTTTTAAAATCACCAAGAAAAAAAATAAAATTGGAATTAAGAAGAAAAATATGTTTGAAAATCTGTACAAGAAATATCTACATCCAAAATATTTATTTTATACCTAAAACTGTCATCGAAAAAATTCCCATGGAGAATGGACACTCCCTTAATTAATTAAAGCTATAGAAATATGAAAACTTGATGGTCAAAGATAAATATTAAGTCGATGTGATATCACAGTCAGGAGAATGCTTTCTTAGTAAAATTCTGAAATGGATATTTTTTTAAGTTATATTTTTAATTCATTTTGTATGCTCTAGAAATTTAAGCTGAATACTATGCCATCCATTGTGCAAGAAACGTTGTCGGTGGATATGGACCAATCAAAAGAACAACCTTCCAAAGAGCTTGACTTAAAAGTTATTAATAGCCAGTCAAGTCGACAAGTCGATGAGCTCCTCAGTAATCCTCCTGAATCCTACGTGCACCTGCTTGAAAAGGTAAGATCTACTTTTTTTTTCGTTTGATGACAAAAATAAATTTTAAAACCAGTTTCCAACAATGCCTACAAATCCATGAATTAAACGCTTATGAGCGAAAATCTCAATATTAAATTAGACTGTAGTATTTGTAAATGAAATCAATATTACTCTAATAACGTACTGAATATTTGAACCTTGCTTCCCAAATTGATAAAAATGAGCTATGAGAATGCAACAAGAATAGAAACGTTGAAGCAGCTTTTTATTAAAGAGTCAAGGATCTTCTACATTTTCTGGTTTATCTTTAAATGAAATAAATTACAATGAAAGCCGTGTAATTCGATCACGCATTATCCGATCAGCCATTTTATTGGGCCGACAACTTTTTAATTTGGATCATCTCATCGCTTAATTCGATCAAATTATGATGTGTCAACCTAACGCCAACATGCAAAACAATTTTGAGCTACTTTCATGCATGCACAGACACGCTTGGTCAACGTACAAGCGTGCATCTAAGCATGGGTTTTCTGCGTTATTTAGAAAATTTTCAAAATATGTAAATACATATATGCGATTAAATATGTATTTTTAAAACATGTTTTGTGTTTTGAATTCATTACTATTAAAACACAGAGCAAATTATTTTGATAATGTCAATGTTTAGCGTGGTTTTTTTTTGACATTCATCGCTTATTTCGGTCAAAGCCCCTGGAACCAACATGATCGAATTATGTGGCTTTCGCTGTAAATTTGAATGAAATACAAAAATCAATCGAATTCATTTCTCAGCAATTTTAGGCTCAGGTTTACGTTAGTTCTGTTATTATTGAACAATGAACAAGATTTTTTTTAGAGAAAAGAAAATGCGACATTAACGTTTCTATATTGGGGTAGATAATTTTTCAGACCTAAGTAATATTTGTTTTAACAGGTTATTTTCTTAACATTTATAATTAAGGATATAGAGTTTGGCACCACCTTGAGATCACTTTGTAAAGTTTGAGTCTTAATTATGGTTTGCTTAGTGGCAGTGCAATTAGAAACACCTCTTCTTATTTAGAGTTTAAAATCCGTAATCGTACCAGCGCTGAGCCCTGTCCGCAGCCCAGATTCCTCCTCTGCCAGAGTTGTGGAGTTGGAAAGCCAAGTAATGGAGTTGATGGACTCGAACAATCAGCTGGAGAGCATGTGCAAACAGCTTACTCTGGATAATGCGGTGCTTCAAAAGAAACTGGCAACGGCCAATGGCAAAATCGAAAAAAAGGGTTGCCGTGCTGCTGCCCTTGCCAAGGAGTTGCGGGGGTGCACACGACAATCCCATCACCTGGAGAAGATGGAGGCTGCCATTAACTCGCTATTCACCCCATCACAGAAACGGCTCTTGCTGAATCGGAACAAAAAAGTTGTGTGGGACAAGGAAACACTTGCTATTGCGTGGACTCTCAGGTGTATAAGCGAGCAGGCTTATGAATACTTGCGGACAAACTTGAGATATCCCCTTCCTAGTCATTCAACGCTGAAAAGAACGGCTGCATCTCTAAAGTTTGGTGGTTTGCACGACATGCAGATCAGGAATTCTTTTGGGGCCCTTGAAGAGCCTGCAGAGCATCCACACGGCATCAAGGAGGAAATTCTTTCAGATGAGCAGGATTGTGATCGGTCTGATGTGATGGATGAACAACTGTTGGACAGTCTGGATTCAGAGTACATGTCTGACATAAAGGAAGAGCATCTGTCTGATGGGCAAGATGAGGATCTGTCCGATGCGCAGGAAGAGATTCTCCCTGATGAACAGGAAGCAATTCTTCCTGACGAACCGGAAGCAGAGAATAGTGGAGCAATACAGGGCTTAAGTTCATTTTGTGAGCAGCAGATGGCGTGCTTCAACATGATGGAATGTGTCCTGGAGGAAGGCTAAAACTAAGTAAAACCTGCCATGATGTCAGCTTCTTTCTTGTTTTGTTTGGAGTGCTGTGTTGACTGGGTTTGGTTCCATTTATTTAAAAAATCAAGTGGAAGAGTGCAATCTTTGCCAATTTTAGAGGGACTATCTCAGCAGTTTTATGAAAACGACTTTAGAAAATCACGATACCCAATGTCAAAATAACTGACCTTGGTTTTGATTGGTCTTCTCTTTTTTAATCAATTTTAATATAACGTGTATATTTATTTTTAAACCCTTTATTGCCAAATTCACGTTTATCTGCAAATCATTTACATTTCTAAAATAGTTAAAAATGCATATTTCTGTCCATTTACTTGCCTGTCATATCCACAAAGGTTAAACTTTCAATGATTAATTTTTTTTGAAAATAAGTTCCTTGAATGTTTTTCAAAAAAAAAATATTTTATTCTTTTCCCATTTCAGAATTATGTTTTCTCCACAGTTGTGTAATTTATCGGTAAAAATTATAAACTTACCTACAACAAAATTTGTGTTGTTATAAAATAATTTTGTGATAAAGATAATGTTCTCATTCGGTTTTTAAAATAATTAAATACTGAAGTATTACATTTTTTTTATCTTATTTCTTTTCTGGTACACCTCAAAAGGTAATACAGGTTGAGTATCCATTATCAAAAATGCTTGTGATCAGACTTGTTTTGGATTTCGATATGTTGAGGATGGATCCCGTGCCTGTATAAGAAATTCATGTTTCATAAGCCCTTTATATACAACGACTGCAGGCAACTATTTTATTTTTCTAAATTTTGTTAATGTTTATGTATAACATTTAAACGCCGTAAAATACCGTAATCAGAAAAGCAACTTTTCTGGTTGAGGTTTTTTATGGCGTTTAATTGTTAGTTTAATTTAACCACTTGAAGATAGAAGTTGAAGAATATTGCTGCATGGAACATTAAGTTTGTTTACACTGAACCATGAGTAATAGGTGTCAATTTTTCAAAATTTTGGTGTCTTATCGGCACTTAAAACAGGGTTACTCCAGACCTGGGAAAATCAGGGAACTTCAAAATTTCTGGAAAAAATCTGGGTAGAATGAATTATCTTGAACTAAGTCCAGGAAATTAAACATATTAATGTTGTCGCAATCCAAAATTAATGCTTCTATGTGGTCAGCTCGGGTCCAGTTTGCAAACTTTTTGAAAAAAAAATCAATACAAATTTGCATAATTTTCAACAGTTTATCTGAGACAAATTTGCGAAGTTTTCCGCGTTTTCCAATCACAAATTACCGATATTTTCAATGTTTGCGATTTTAGATTCGTAAAATTCTCAACAGATTCTGAGGAGAATTTTTCAAAATTTTCAACAGTTGTCAGTTTCTGAGTTTTAATGTCAAATTTTAAAAAGCGTTTCATTTTAATTTTGCAAAACACGATTAGCAAATTGCTGGATAACATTGGCATGCTGTATGTCAATTTTTTCGTTTGTCAGGGGAATTTGTATAAAAACCTGGAAAAGTCAGGGAAGTTCAATATGAATTTTCTGGGGAAATGCATGCATTCGTTATTCGGATCTACTTATCAAGTTACGTAAGCCATTGTAGGTAATCTTTAGAGTTCTATTGAATTTATTTCCATAAAAAATCTTTCATTTACAAGCTTCAATAAACTTTACTTACTTCAACAAAGATTGATAGACAGCTACAGTATTTGAAGGATGCAATGTTGAAAAATGTCACACATTCTCCTCATTGGTTTATTGAACACGACTTTATTTCATGCATAAAATTATTAACCCTGGAATGCAACTTGGGGTACACCTGTACCCCATCATTTTTTAAAAAGTATTGCCATTCGCTCATAGATGGAGTTGCAATTTCGCACTTCTCAGTAGCTTCATCATTGGTCATGTCTGTAGATTTGAAACCTTTTAATCATTAACAGCATTTGAATTTTATGAGTTACAGTATATGGTGTTTTTGGGTACGGGTGTAACCCAGAGTAGCCGAATAAGACCATATATCTTGCTACCCAAATTGCTTGCTAGAGGTATTAAAAAGATATAGTTTGACGGTAACTTTTCAATAATGTCGTCCATTGATATAAATAATTTAAAAATGCAATAAAAGTTGTAGAAAATTATCACAATTAGTAATTGTTACATCTTACATTGTTAGAATAAATTTAAATAATTCAATTTAATGGGTCTACTGCACCAGATAAGGGGTGTGAAACATAAATGAATTTTTGTGTTGAAACGTGGGGCCCATTTCCAAGAAATATAAGTCAGATAAGGGATCTAATACTGTTTATTTGTTAAAATGCAAATATTTCAAAATCCAATCGAAACACTTCTGGTTCATGTACCTAGCATTTCAAATAAGGGATACTCGACCTGGAGCAGTTTTTAATGTTTAATGGTTTAAGCCTTGTATTTACAATGTGTAACCTCTGCTCATTTAAAATTCACACTTAAATGCTTTGACAAACTGAGATGGTGATATGCTTCATGATCAGCAATTTGACGTTTTAATGTTTTTAAAATAAACCGCCCTGGGCAAGATTTTTTTAAAGACGTTTGAGCGGCTTTTGTTCTTATGTCACATCAATTAGCACATTTCCGATCTTTAAATTTTAATATAAATGCTATTAAACTATATTTGTAATGATAAAAGGTTGTTTTCGATGGGAAAGAAGCAGATTGGTTAGTTCCTAATCTAGAATATCAAATATGGTAAAACGTTTTTTGGACAACCAAAAAAATGGAAAAAATTAGTAAATAGTTCTTAATTTTTTTCCAAATACATTGCAAGTACAGTATATAGGAGTACTTATCAATTTAAGATATTATTTTGAAGCTTAATTTGTATACTTTTTATGCTGATTCGGATTAATTAAATATTATTTCAGCTTTTATTTTTGCATTGTAAATTAATAAATTATATCGAATGCAAATAAATCATTTTCAAACAAATGAAGTGATCACAATCAGAACTAGTTCTGATAGTAGCTCAGTTTTAAAAGAAAGTTCATCGATATAAAAAGCTTGTGGGAAATTAGTTTACCATAAAAAATTACATTTTAAAGTACTGAAAGGCTGTTTTTCACAATGTTTTTTTTCTTATTTAGAAATATGATTTGAAAAACTAGTTCGTTTTAATGTTTTCAAATATTTGTTTGGCAATTAATCTTACAAAGCTGCGATTTCACATTAAAATTAAAAATCGAATTTTATGATTTTTCTCGTAAATTTGTGCAAATAAAAACCTATGCAGGTAATTATAATGTAACATAAATATTATAAAAAAAAATTGATTCCACATTAGATATAAGGTAGCATTTATTTAGTCACTTTTTAATTAAGTAAATATAGCATTAATGCAGAAAGGAAAGTTGAATGAATTTTATATTTATTATGTTTTTTGAAAAATGAACTTGAAAATATTCAAGACCTTAGAGGAAATGCAGCAAAAACGTTGCTACATTCATTAAAGTTTAGTGGTACTCAGAAGCTTTACAATTGGAACTTTTGGTAGTGTGAAAAAGGTAGGTATTATTTGGTTTAAAAACAGCGAAGACATATTTGTACAGTGAATTTTTAAAACAATTTCGTATCGATTTTGTACATGCGACTTACGATTTGCCAAAAGTGCCATATCATATATATATATATATATATAGGATTTCTTTTACTTGTTAAAAGTTCCTCCAGACCTGGAGAACCTGGAAAAGTCAGGGAAAGGTTTAGGGAAGAATGGTTTATTTTGAAAAAGTCAAGGAAATTCAACGCAGTCATGGCGATCCAAAATTAATATTACTACAAGGTTAGCTCAGGGCTCATTTACCGAGTAGAAATTTGCAAAAAAATTTCAAATTTTCGGAGTACTTATGTACAACTGTACACAATTTTCCACGTTTACTGAGTATTAATTTGCGACATTTTCATCGTTTTCTGACAACAAATTTTTAAAGTTCTCTAGGTTTACCGAGTACAAATTTCCATATTTTCTGAGGACAAAATTGCAAAATGTCCCACTTTTCCGAGCACAAATTTTCAGCATACAAAATTCGAACAAAATTTTTTTCCATTTTAAAACATTTTCATGCATTTTTTTTTTTAATTTAAAAAAAAAATATGCTAATTAATTTTCAAAATTGTCGTTAGTAAATTTAAAAAAAAATCCGTTTTCAATTTTGCAAAATATGTCAATTTTTCACGTTGTCATAAGTCAGGGAAATTATTTTTTCAAACCTGCGAAACTCAGGGAAGTTGAAAATGTAATTTCTGGGGGAAATACACTGTACTTTTTACACTTGAATTTTTAGCATAGAAATTCCCGCCAACATTTTCAAACATATAAGGGGAGTAAAGACGTAATTTAGGGATTTTCATTCGCGTTATCAGGGTTCATTCATTCCAAATCACCTCGATAAAAGTCCTTCATTTAATCAATGATTTTATTTATCTATAATGTTGAAAGCAAACGGAAGACCATATTTTATCGCATTTATCGAAAAACGCTAAAAACACTTTTTCCAAAATCGATTCCGAGTTGCCTTTCCTAGAAACGCAGAAATGGGATTAACCCAAATCGGAACGTGGAATTTCGGAGCCCGTAATCTGGCAGCACTTCACTCCGAATTCGGTTTTTTCCTTTTGAAATTCGGCATTCGGACGGGAAGCTGGCTTAGGTAAGTTCCGATGACATTGCATGCAAGATTTCATTTTTTAGTCTTAAAAACGGTTGGTTTCGAAGGCCGCTTACACCAGTTCGTAAAAAGGGGCCACCCATTTTGCCGTGTCTGCGTTACTTGGCCCAGAAATTCACGGTTCGCACGCGTGTGGCCTTTGCGGGTGTTCACAAGTCGGTTATTGGCAGCCGTTTTTAGGCTTAGAAATGATTCACCCTGTCAGTTTGGCCTTCCTAGCCGCAAACGAAATTTGAAAAGTGGACCCTCAGTTTTCACTCCAATCGTTTACAGGTAAATCCTCGCGTAGTGAACAGTGCTATTTTACCATTCCGCGTGGGATACTTTCGTCAAATGTAAATTATGGATTTTGTGTGGAACGATATCGCCGTTGGAGCCAATGTGGATATACAACGAACAGACGGTGAGCTTCCTTTTTTTTCTCTCATATTTTTGGCAATCACTAAATGGGTTTTTAGGAAGTATTTTGCGTGGAGAATTTGCACGATTACGTAGAAGATCAATCGTGCATTCGTTGGCTTTGATTTTGGCAATTTTTACGAGTTAGAACTGGCACTATTAATGACTGGTTCGACATCCCATAACTTTTTTTTTCTCCAAAGAATGTCCAGGTGACATCTGCGTTTAATATTATTCAGAGATTTTTTAAACTGAATATTACCTTTGATCTGCTCAGCCTTGGTGTTCAAGAAACTCAGACCGTCTGAAATTGAAGTAGTAGTAGTAGTAGTAGTAGGCTACTAATTAAATTAAATTCTTTACCCTGCATTCAGTACATAGTACCGTTTGGCAGGGGGAATCATACAAATTAAGTCAGACAAGGCAGTCTAATCATGATGGACCCCAACATTTCATTTTAGTTATATTTCCCGTATTTGGGATTTTAGCGAGGAGGATGGGAAGGGATAGGAAGACTGCTCTACAGTAATTGAAAACGCTCTCTGTCTAATGGTGTGCTGGCTAGGACGAGCTACTGCCTGGGCTGGTTTGTCCTCTGCCATGTGACCACTCATTCCAGCAAACCCTAGAAATGACATTATTTAATTAATGTTTGATGTTTAGACTTGTGAGGCCATGAGAGCGGGAACCAGCAGAAAGAGCGATGCGACACGAAGTAGTCGGGCAAAAAGTTTTGATCCCGGAACCAATTTTGGCCCCGGAATAAAAAGTTTACAGCCCGCTTAGTGGAAATCAAAATGCTCGATACGAGCAACGACTTTGAACAAACAGTCAAAAGTTACAGAAAATGAAATTGAACACGGTCTGGGTTGGGTGGAAAGTCTGACGTCTCATTACGAGCGGTGAAACGATCACTCGGCTTGAGGGGCCACGGACATTTTCCGCAAGAACAACGCCACTCGCAACCTTTAAGCAATGGGCCCGGAATCCAAAGAATGCGACCTGGCGCTGCCGAAAGATAGGCATGTCAGAATGCCAATGTTGGTGGCCCTGACAGGCTTCTTGAAAATTGGAACTCTGTATTAACTAAACATTTATGGCCTAAATCCTGGATCCTAGGCCATCATCTAGAATTCCATTGCTCAATTTTGGACGGGAAGTGCTTCTTCTGATATAAATAATGAAACGTACAACTTAAAAAAAATAACTGGTGGTTACTCTCATAAATCTGGAAGAACAGAAACCGAAATCAAAGCACGGCCCATCTGTGTTACTTATTTTGGTGTGGTTTAATGTTATTATTCGTCTTAACTGAGGGTAAGCATATGGTAGATTATGATTAAAAAATGCCTTTCTAGAACAGCAAATGGTAACAAATTAACACCTATACCACAGAATATCCATGCTTTAATCTTTGCTTTTCTTAGTTGTTACGAAAGGCAGCATTATTAATGATGTTAGACGACCTTTAAGGTCTGTGGTCAAGATACAAGCTCATTTAAACTGTTCAACTCCGTTCATTGAAAGCCATGGTTAAATATGCATTTGTTCGTTTTGTGGATTTTCTGGAGGGCTTGATTTTATTGAAAAACTCATTTCCCAACCTGTTGGGAGAATTTGAGCTTATTGGAAAAAGTGTAGGCCTACTCATTGAAGAATTTGAGTTATGTGATAGCATGGAGGCTAAATCCAAGCTTCATCTCTGATAATGATAGCAAAACTCATAACTTGATTGGAATTCGTGTGATTGAGGATTCTTTCTATTCTATTCTTTACCCTACAGTCAGTGCATTGTACCACTTGACAGGGGGATCATTATCCTGGATCCTACACCCCAGTACCCCAACATTACAGTTGGTATGTTTCCCTTATTTGGGACCTTAACGAGGAGGATGGGATGAGAAAGGAAGAGGACCCAGGCAGCGATCACAGGATCTATCCCAGCATTCGTCTGAAAGGTATTGTCGGAAACCATGAAAAACCACAATCAAGGATAGCCGACATGGGAATGGAACCAAAGTTTACCGACTGCGAGGCAGGAATTCAAACAACGCTGCCACCTTGTTTGATTTTCTTCGATAGCTTATTTCTAGGGTGCATACTCCAGTCCTTTTTTTAGACATTCAAATTTAGTGAGTTGGGTAATGATGACTAGACCATTTGTAGCCTGGTAGCCAATGGTAGGCTCATGCACAATAACCATTCATGTATTAGGTTGGCACATGATTCACCACAGTTTTTCAAAAACAACATTTTTAAAGTAGCCTATAACAGAAAGAAGAGTGGCGGACATTGTATACAGTACTGCATTAACATAAAAAATCTGGTTGAAGACCAACTAGCGCATTGCACTACTTAGTAAAAAAATGTAGCCTGCTTGGAACGCCACATTCATGCACGATACTTGAAAGATCCTAAGTTTGGGGAAATTCCAATTGAGAATGAAGAATGAAGGTTGTCTGCCATGTTTGTGCAAAAAATGAAATCCATTGTGTTGAAGTGTTTGACACGTGTGGACAAATACGCTGCCAGAACCTAGTTTCAATATAGATTGACCGGTTTGACAGACCGGCTCTGACAAGAGAATTGGACATGTCTTCAAGTTGTCACAAGAACTTAAAATCATTGTTGCGTGGGCAGACATTGAGATTAGTTTGTTGTGGGCTGCGTAAAAGCAGCTCAGACTTCTGTTGCCAATGGCCGCAACAATGACACGACGTGACCGCAACTTCTGCGTTCGCTGACATTGTGCCTACCAGTTGATTTAAATTCTTGAGGGAATTGGGATTCACGACAGTGATGAGGTGAAGATTCGGGCCAGCTTGCAGAGATAAGGAACGGGTACATGCGAAGAAGCAAAAGTGTGAAGACCTCTTGAGTCTGACCACACCCCCAACCTTATCAGTAGCCATTCAGGAATGACCGTGGGCGACTTTGATTGGAAAGGATGCGTCTGACATTGCAGCTTCTTCCAGCTGTGGCCATTCTGTACCTGGCAATGTAGGTACAGGAAGCGGAGGCAGGTGGGTGAAGCCACATCCAGATTGGACATTGTTGACATGCACAGACCCGCCTCGTTGACCATTGAAGGTTCAACAGCAACCTTCAACTGATGTCTTCCACATCTGATGGGTTTTCCCGCCAAATACCAGGTGTAGATTTCTTGTGCTATTTCAAACTTTATTCTTTTGACAGTGAAGAGTTCAAGAACATTTCATGATTGCAATATGCTCTAAAGGCGTACGTTTTCTTGATTGAAGCTTAATGAATGGTTTTAAATACAGTAGATGCAGCTTTCTTAATTTGTTTAGTTACATGATAAGTGGCTGGGTTTGTCGTCATTTAATGTTTGAATGTGGGTGTTTAATTAATATTTGAACCCAGTTGTTGTTTGTAGTTCTTACTTTCAAGTGTACACTATTCATCATTGAAGATATGAAATTGTTTGATGAGCTTTACAACAACCTTGGGATGTTTGGGGTAGCATAATGCAAGTAGTACCTAGCTGGTACCTACAATAAATACTTGAGATATTCGTGAGTTACCTATGGGGACATTTTTAAAACTAATATCTGGTTTTCCCTTGTAGTGTCAGTGAATCATATGTGCCGTACGTGTTTTAACTTATTAAAAATGCTGCTTCGATAATTTAATGTAGAATTATGATACATTAAATTATCGAAGCAATTTTTTCTCTAAGTTACAGTACTTTTAAAAAAGCTGCAAAATTGCCCTGTGCCAATCTTAACTCTACTGACAATTCTTCTTTTTTTGGATTATTCTGGGTCAATTCGGAGTTTGAAAGACAGAACCCAAGTTGTAAAAATGTGGAAATTGCCTAAGCAGGTACTTCCTAGGCAGGCACATTTTCAGCCATTCTTTAAACTTGAACATGAGGCTCAACATCATAAGCACAGCACTGAGAAAACTGAAATTGTAGTAGGAAGGTAAAAAGTACGGTTTGGCAACAGACTGTCGTCAATCAGCTGAAAAGGTGCACTGTCAGGATCCAGAAATGATGGATCGAATGAGAAAAGATCAGTCTTCCTGATCTTACAGTCTGTTCAGATAGGGAATCAGAACTTGAAAATGTCTGAAAGAGTGAGGGAAATTCAACGTAGGCCTAATAATGTTTTCACAATCCAAAATTAACTGATGAAGAATTACTCACTAAGGGACATAGCCCTTCTCGCGGTATAATATGTGTAAAAAAAAATAATTTTAATTTTTCTACATTGTTAGCTTAAGGCCAATTTGCAAACTTTGTATAAAAAAAACAATCCGTGCAAATTTGCAAAAATTTCAACAATTTCCGAGGACAAATCTACAAAATGTTCAATAGTTTCCGAGGACAAACTTGCAAAATGTTAGACGACAGTTTCCAAGGGCAAATGTGACAATTTTATTGAGGATAAACTTCCAAAATGTTCAGTTTTCTTGATGGTAAACTTGCAAAATTTCCAATCTTTTCCGTGGACATTATTAAAAAAAATGTAACCTATTCCGAGGATAAATTTTCAACAGTTTCCGAGGACATATTTGCAAATGGTAAAACTTTTCGTCATACAAATTTGCAAGATTTCTAACCTTTTCCAGTTTTCGAGTAGGCCTACAGATTTGTAAATTTTCCTCAAATTTTTAGGACAAATTGGCAAAATTCTCAGCCTTTTCAGAAAAGAATTCTTCAAATTTTACAACCTTTTCCGTGTACAAATTTGTGAGGTTTTTGACATTTTCCTAACTAAAATTTGTAAAATTCTCCTACGTTAATTTTCAAAAATTTTCAAAATTGACATCAGTAAATGTTTCAAAATATCGATGCAAAACTTGATTTACAAAATAGTGGATAACATTGGCATATAGTATGTCAAGTTTGTCGTTGGTCAGGGAAATTTGTGTAAAAACCTGGAAAAGTCAGGGAAGTTGAATGTGACATTTCTGGGGGAACACTGAAGGACAATCCAATATACATGTGCTGTATTCTAGCTCAGTTGTGTTGCCAGTTTGGAACATCATGTTTTTCAGCGTCTATGTCAAAAATGTTTAGATCAAAATTGGATAAGTGTTAAATCTGGGTTCATCACCGGACCTGGAAAAGCCAGGGAAATTCAACGCATGCAGTCATGGCGATCCAAAAGTAATACTTCTACAAGGTTAGCTCAAGGCCCATTTTCCGACTAGAAATTTGCAAAAAAATTCCACATTTTCAGAGTAGGCCCACAGATCTGCAAAAGTTTCCACGTTTTTTAAGTATTAATTTGCAAAATTTTCCACGTTTTCCGTGTACGAATTTTACACATTTTTCGAGGACAAAATTGCAAAATTTCCCACTTTTTCCGAGCACAATTTTTTTAATTTTTCCGAATACAAACTTTTCCCAATTTTAAAAAAGTTGTCGTTTGCAAATTAAAAAAAAAATATTTTCCGGTGTCAATTTTTTTTTGTGGGAAAGGTCAATTTTTCACGTTGTCATTGGTCAGGGAAATGTTTTTAAAACCTGGAAAAGTCAGGGAAATTGAAAATGAAATTTCTGGGGGAACCATGATGTGTTTATGAAAGTTAAGATATATTAGATTCAGTGAGAAAGCGTTCCTTTTATGAATTACCTGCCTTTATTTCTCCCCAAATTGGCCACAAAGACTGTAACAGGCGGCAACAGGTAGGCCACAATACCTCTTCAACTCCCCCCCCCACCCCACCCCCTGGCTAGCTGCCATTGTGGGCGAGATTCCAAGATCGTTTTTACAAATTTGGCCAGGAAAGTAATTTTTTGCCCTCATTTGTGGGTAAACAGGTCTAGGTTTACCAGCTGCATCATTTGCATTACAGTGTAGCTTAATCTAATCTCTTGTTTACCAACAACTTTTTTTGCGACTAAAGGAGAAGGAAATAGCGAATTTACTTGATACTTGATACTTGATACTGTAGAAACTATTGTTGCAAGCACGCCACCGATAAGAATTGGTCATTTTTGAGGTGATCAAATAAGCTTCATTTGGTAATAGAAACTTGTCTTTGTTAACTAGGTAACCTTGTGTTATTGGTAAGGGAAGTGAATAAATTCTAGCTGTGCTACTTCTCTAAATTGTTTTCGTAATAGACCAGTTCTTCGTAATAACGATGCTCTGAAAGTCTGCAGGCTGAAACGTCCATGAGTGTTGACAGTGGACATTTTGAACTTTAGTAGGGTTCCCCCAGATCTGGGTCAGGGAACTTGAAAATATCTGGACAATTAGTCGGGGAAGAATGAGTTAGTTTAAAAAAGTCATGGAAATTAACGTAGTTTTATTGTCACAATCCAAAATTAATGCTTCCACGTGGTTAGCTCAGGGTCCATTTGCAAACTTTTTAAATATTCTCAGTACATGTACATTTACCAATTTGAAAAATGTTGAAGTTTTTCGTGGACATATTTACAACATTTTTAACAATTTTGAAAATTTAAACCTTTTCCGAGTAGGCCTACAAATTTTGAAAATTTTAACTTTTTCCGAGTAGGCCTTCAAATTTTGAAAATTTTAACCTTTTTCGAGTTCAGTACAAACTTTTAAAATTTTAACCTTTTCCGAGTACAAATTTTTAAAATTATCTTTTCCGAGTACAAATTTTTAAAATTTCAACCTTTTCCGATTATTTGGAAAATTTTAACCTTTTCCGAGTAGGCCTACAAACTTTGAAAATTTTAACTTTTACCGAATACAAATTTGTGACATTTTCAAAATTGTCATTAGATAATTTTTAAAAATATTGAATATTTTCTGCGTAGATTTTGCAAAATCGTGGATGACATTGGCATATTTCGATTGCACATTGTCATTGCATGGTCAGGGAAATTTATTTAAAAATTTTGGAAAAGTCAGGGAAGCTGCTTGAAAATGAAGTTTCTGAACATTGTAGTAATTTTTTTTAAATCTTTTTAAAAAAAATTCGAGAATTGTTACGATAAAACCAAATATTTTCTTTTCTAGAAATTTGCTCAATTTTGACATTACAAAGTTTTGGCGAACAATGAAATTGCATGAATGGAAATTCCAGATCAATTCACGTTTATTTGCTCTGTCTTTGTTCCTAGACAATGCTGGAAACCGCAGTTTCGGCATTTTTTGGACCTGCAACTAACTATTCATAGCCTACATAGTTTCTAGAATTGGTCGGGAAAAAATATTCACGCTCTAATTTTCTCACAATTGTCGCAGTTTCACTTTATCATTCCCCTTAACTGATTGGGCTTTCCATTAAAAAATCCACATTAGATTGCCCAATCTCAAAGCTTGGGATCTACAACCTTATCACAATTACTCATTCAAGGTTTGTTCTAAAACGTAACTTCAAACTGCCCTTGATTTCATTTTCTGGAACAAGCCATGATGATAGGCGTATCTCTTGTAGGGACACTCAAAAGTAATTGTAAATTATGAGTTGGTGTTTATCTGTGTTTTCAGTAATCAAATTTCAAGTTGATTCCTCAATTAAGGAAGTACGTACAATTTTTTTTGTGGAGCTATACTCTTTTATCGTTATCGGTGGTTGACAACTTCAAGCTTTTTGGATTACGTTTATTTGGTAGTAAATATACCGTTTATGAAGATTAGCGTGATGTCAATTAAGGGCAACGAAATTTACAATTCCTCGTATTTTTTGCGTGATTTGCCAATCCGTCTTGGGGTAAGCAACCTGTCACCTCAGGGTTAACTAGTTACAAAAATATTATTGGTGGACGAGTTCTGGTTTTGAAAACTGGAATCAGTGAAGTAATTTTGGAAAAATGATGTGAAATACAGGGTAACCCCAGACCTGGAAAACTTGGAAATGTCAGGGAAGTTGAAAATGTCTAGAAAATTCAGCGAAGAATGCCTTATTTTGAAAAGTCAGGGAAATTCAACGTGTTGATGTTATCACGATCCAAAAGTAATGCTTCTAAGTGGTTACTCAGAGCCCATTTGCAAGCTTTTTAAAATTTTCGCAGGATAATTTTGCAAAATTATCCACAATTTCAAGGAACACATTTGCATAATTTCCTACTTTTTCGAGGGAAGTTCAACGCAATTATGTTGTTAAAGTCTTACAAAATTAATTCTTCTACGTGGTTAGCTCAGGGCCAATTTGCAAACTTTTTAACATTTTCCCAGAAGACGAATTTGCAAAACTTTCAGTAATTTCTGAAGATAAACGTTCAGTAATTTCCGAAGATAAACTTTAAAAATTCTTCACGTTTTCCGTGAAATCTGTATGAATCTGTAAATCTGAAAACTTTTCGAATTTCAAAGCGCAAATGTGCAAAATTTTCAACTGTTTTCGAGTACAGATTTGTGAACATTTTATCAGTTTCCGATGACAAATTTGCAATATTCTCAACCATTTCATGGTAAAATTCGCAAAACTTTCAACATTTTCCGAATGCCAACTTAATTGTATCATCGTCAAAATTGCCATTTGTAAATTTTGCAAATTGTTAGTATTGTCCTATGCCGGTTTTGCATAATCGCGGATGATATTTGCATATGTCAGTTTTGACATTGTCATTGGTCACGGGAAATTTGTTTGAAAACCTGGAAAAGTCCGGAAAGTTGAATTTAAACTTTCTGGTGGAACCCTGAGTGGGGATCGAGCCACAATATATCTGGAAACAAGTTTCGGGATGCAGGGTTCCCACAGACCTGGAAAAGTCAGGGAAGTTGAGAATGACCTGGAAAAGTCAGGGAAGAATGGTTTATTTTGAAAAAGTCAGGGA
>JAQGBX010001030.1:0-28113 GCA_034698745.1 Megaphyllum sjaelandicum
CGCCTGCTGCCTGCAATAGTGCCGATTTAACAGACTTATGCCTCCCCTTGTAGCCAACACCGGTGCAGATTTTTTGGACCAATCGAATCCGCTATAAAAGTTACAAATATCGGAATGTATCTCACGAGCAATATACGAGCTACAATTGTATATCCATGCAGCAGGAATATGGAAAATGCCATGTATTCTAAAATATTTTATTTCACATTAATAAAAGGATACTCATACATTGCAAATGGGTAATTTGTGCGTGGCCAAATTGAGAAGGAAATACACCTACAATACAGACATGTACGTGTAGATATGCAATTGTATAGGGATATAAATCGATTTGTAAAAAAATGAACATGGTACACTTTTTGTAAATTTATATTACACATTTCATGATAGCATATTTCATTGTATTTTTAGAATACATCGCAATTTTTTCAATTTACTCCCATAATATTTGTGCAAATTAAGCAAATCAATCACCGTTATTATAAATTGAAATACAACACAAAAATTATCAATAAAGTTGTGCGAAGTTATTTCGTGTATTATCACAACATATAGGCCAGCTTAAAACCGCAATAATACAAGTTTAAGCAATATCCTGTTATTCGTTTCATTCCCCATCCCCAGATTGGTAGGTAAGGGTGTATATGTAAATAGAAAAATATGAAAAATCAAAACGCTTCTCTATTGGTCAAAACCAACAAGATCTGATCATCTAGGCCTACCTTTAATAAGGGGCGCATGTGTTGTCATTTATCTAAAACTGTTAAATATTTCATAGAATCTTATCGATTATTCCAGTAGGAAATCTTTCGATCTATGTGACAGGATGTCACACAAAAGGAGTCACGAACTGTTTAAATTTAATATAAGATGATTAGTCTGCGAACATGGGAGCAGCATGAATATTCATTGGAATTGTTTCCGAGCAAGCTTGCTTCCTACCCCATCTGATACTCGAGTATATTTCACTGTTGCGAGTCAGTTAATACTGTACATGTAAAGACCCTACAGAAATCAATTGGCGCCATCATGATTTCGTCCAACTTTTGCTATCGGTGTTTATAGATGGCGCAGTATGTGCCGTACGTATATTGACGTACTCGTTAAAACAGACCAAATGTGACGTTCAATGTAGATTGTACTGAAAAAATGGCGCCATAAAAAACTGATTTCTTGTTAAAGAAACAAACTGTCAATTTCTATTTGACGGCATTAACATCAACATTCCGAAATAATTAAAATGATGGTCTAAATAATGAGATTTATACCTTCGAGCTAAGTTGGACAAAATTTATAGCTGTATATTTCGAAATAATGTTACACGCCTTGCATATTTATAGCTGGGAAAATTCCTTGAAATTCATATAGATTATACAATACTTAGTAATAATTAATAAAATGTGCAGCCATATAGATGGACACAGGTCGATTACTGCAGCAATGTTATTAAAGAGGATGCACAACAATAAGTTTGAAACTCTTACTTCTGAAACTTTACGGGAAAAAGCAAACCTACGCAGAAAACAGAATACAGCACAAACAGACTAGACAATTATTTTGTTGCATAATGAAATTGATTTCGTCAAAGTTGAATTTTTTTGAAAAATTCACTGCAGTCTTATAAATAATAAATGTAATCCAATAAAGAGAATAATATATGCCTTTAAATTATCTAAATGTGAAAAGGTCGCTATTTTTGGGATGCAAAATTTCCATTCAATTACATCCAATCTGCTTATTGATTGGTTGACCATAGCCATTTCTGGAAAGAATTCTCCAAAAGTCATGACAACCAGTCTGGCAACATCCAAGCACTCATAGCATTCAAGCTTAAAGCAGATGTCAATTCCTTTGATTGTTTTGATATTTCCATATAGCGTTTACCATCACTAGCTGACATCCAAACGCGATGCCTTTTGACTCGTTTGGAATTGCATGCGGCTTGGATAATACAGTAAATATACCGTATAGGCCTATAGAATAAAACGCTGGTAGCTAGACCAAACTATGAAAGTTACAATAATTTTGTCACTTTTGAAAGTAATATACGATTTTCAATAAAAGTTCATTTTTATGGATATGACAAAAGAGGGAGAAGATTCCTGAGCACAAAAATTGCTTAAAAAAGGGATTGATGTAAAACTTCTTTTATACGGTATAGGTCCAATAGACAATTTTGTAGAGACGTATATGAGACCATATAAGTGTAACTCGCACCTATAACTCTCCATTTCTTGTCCTACTTGGCTTCTTTCACTTTTGGTGTGATTGCCCAACGTGTTCGGTCTGGAGATTATTTATTGGACAATGTCGGTCCGCATTGGATAAGCTTGCCCAGAGATACCTCCGAACATGGGCATCCTATCAAATTGGACGCTTTTTAAGACCAATTTCCCAATCATGCACTTGTATTGTGTATTCAGTCACTTATCTCTCAGATACTTATATATATTGGAAATTGTTTCAGCGACCTCGCGAACAGCAAAATAAGCGTCCCTCTTTAAAATCTTTATTAAATTACAAATGAATTTTGCCAAAAAAGAAGCCGCTGAAATGCTTCTTTGCTTAAATCCTAATTTGCAAGTTTAATTTATTAAGGGCGCTTTTTATTTGGTTGCCATTATAACCTACTGCATCTCTGCTAATAATAACATCTGAATTAAACACGAATACACGTAAGCTATTTGCATATGTTGCTTCCTACCAAACAATGTTCATTATACGCAATATTTTCGACCATGTACTTTATCTCCACGAATACTTTATACGCTATAGGAGCACGTGCAGATTTTGCAACTGTGCCGGTATCACGTGACTTTTGATGATGCAAACGTCACGTGGCACCTGCAGTTGCGGAACTCTGCATAAGGCCCATTTCGGCGCAACAGAACACTAATCGCGAATAAATATTTTTACCATTTTGGCAAGTTTTCTAGCTATTAACTGGTGGTCGTGATCAACTTGTCACCTCTTAAATGCTGGGCATTGGTTTTTTTCCAGGACATTGCTTGACCCATCGCTAGGAGGTTGGATATCTCGCATTTTATCGTATATCGAGGCGGTTTTACCATGTCCATTATATGGGCCGTGGCTGACTCGCCAACTCAGTCATAGGCCGTAAAAATTCAATATAAGTCAGCAATCAAATGAGATGTTGGTTTAGCCGAGGCGTCGGATATTTCATTTTCTCCGTTATATATACGAGCAAATTTATATCGCCGGCGAAGGGTGGGGGTTTCTGTCCGTGCCCATCCATCATTTCGGATACGGCTCTTCGGTCATAGATGGAAGTATAACAAATCCATAGCTGGCAACGCGTGCATTGCTTTATAGTGGAAGGTCCCCGTATAATAAAACGGCCCATATTCTATACGTGCGTCCATATCGGAATTTCTGCCAAAAGGCTACGGACTCGCGTTTATGCTAATGTTAGGTTAATCCAAAAGTTCAATGAATTTGTTAAGAAATTGTACGCTTTTTAACGGCCGCGTATTTTCTCGTCTATACCAGCGACGATTTTTTCTCTGTCCTGAAAACAGCTAACTTTCCAATAAAGCTACTTAAAAATCGATCCTATTTGTAATTCTGTAGCTGATAGCTTTTACCGTATAAATTTCGATTTTGCACTTTCCTTTCTTGCTGTTTAATAAAATCGTACGAGCGTATACATCAAAATTCCATTGCAAGGCGTCGAAACATCAGAGAAGTTGCTGAGAGTGAAGCAACCTCCCAAAACAGCACCAATATATCAATATTTAGGAAGGAAGCGCCATTGCGGTGATAATCCTAATTCCAAAACTGGTTCCTTATATCCTAATGGATGTTGGTGTTTAAAAAAGGTTAAAATTTAGTCTCCCAAAAAACTTTACATCATAAATAGCAATAAATTCCTAATTCGCATTACATGTGTCTTGAATCACTTACGAGATTTAATTGGGCTAACATCATGTTTTTTTCGAGGTTATACGACAAAGTAAATGGATATTTTTAAATCAAAACTTTTGCAAAAACTTTTTTAATTTAGAATCTTAAGGTACCCAAATTGCAAATTACAAATAGAAAAAAGTTTAACCTGAGAATAGGTGTCCATTCCCACATCTTGCTACTTTTTCAAATTTAGAAAGCCTTCAAACTTTCATTTCCATGGCAATTTCAAAATCCAATAAAATTTAATCTAAACTACAAACCGGAAAAGATATGTAAATTAATGCGCAAATCACGTATTCTTCTAACGCTTTCTTATACAGCTACTAATTAGTTAAAGTAGACATTTGCTAAACGCGAAAAAAAACGTTATTCACACATCATTCCAAAAAGACATTTACATATTAAAAGAATGTGATTTTTCCACAAGCGAACTCGAGCATTATCTGTGTTTGTGCCTGAAGGTTTCCACGCCGACATATAATTTATCCCATCTATGAAGTCAGATGGCTTCGCATTATTTCGAATTTATGTTTGTAAATTTCTACACAAACGAAATGGTCTATACGTATATGCTTGTATAAATTATCATCGGTGCTTGTCAGCCTCCCCTTAGCTACATGCAGTATAGCAGCGACTTACGTCCATAACATTTCGGACGTGCTAATATCGACAGAAATCATCGAGATGACCGCCCAAAAATCAGGATTATCAATCACCGTTCGGATGAAGACTTGAGAAATGGTCGTTGCGCAGGAAATCACTCGAAATATTGCTCGACCGAGGTTTATCTGCTGGCCAGAACCAAACCGAATTTGAATTTCTATCACCCTTAATGCCTATTTTATATATTTCGTCCTGAGTCAGAGCCGGGGAAAAGTCATCCCGTTATTTATTTGCCGATCAATCACTCGAATATTGAAGAGGTTATGTGACTGTATAGTTATATTCTATGCAGCTCCAGGGAAAGGACGATGCAAAAACATCGAGCGAGAGTATCGGGGGAAAAAATAGAAAATATATTGCGTGGACGTTGTAGGATATTAAGATATAGGCACAAATACTAGTGGAATTTCTCTTAACACGATACAATAGCATAGATTTGATTCGGTAGGCATTACTATGAAAACCTCAACACAACAAAAATACATAATAACCACTCTGAATTTAATACTGACCATTTCAATGACTGTATACGTTGTTTTATTTATATTTAAATTTAATAAGCAGTACTTAGAAACTTAATGACACATACTTAAAATGTAACTTCTCAAATTATGAACCATAAAGTCGATTAAGTACGTAATTGCACGAACGGCAGATGGTTGCTTAATAACTCGAAATAAAATTTAATCCATATATTATTAGGGGTCACGTGTTTAAAGGGACTGCATTAATTTGTATGTGAGTAAATTTTTTAATTATGAGTTGATTTTGCATGCACATGTGACATTTTGCAATTCGCAAAGATTCTATGTGAGTACCCATACGGAATTTTCACTATATGACATAGTATATAACTACATGCCGATATAAAAAATGTAAAAAACGATTAGTAAAATGACTCAAACTGACCATTAAATAATTTCATCAAAAAATTAACAAATTTCATCATTTTTACCTTTCCTACACAAGTGTTTCAATGCGCTAAAGTTAAATTGCACAACGATTTCAGAACACGTGTTTTCATCATAAAACTCCAATTTGGGCAGCTCATCTTCCCGTCTCGTTCGCGAGCATCGCATTTTGGATCCTCCGCAGTTTTTGATCCCATTTCGCAAATTAAGGCCCATATAAATTATTAAACCGAGAATACCGCAGTCTGCGTTTGACGTTTTCGCATTGCGTCTCGTGCGTCGGCCATAAAGAGGTGGTGTAATGATGGGAGCAATTATTGCTAAAATGCTATGAGTTATACTCGGGCCATAGAGATACCGGGCCTGAATATCTCTATAAAATGGAGATGAGGGAGCTGAACGAGGGATAAAAAAGCAACGCCAGATAGAAAAGAGTGAACAGGCCCTTATCTATTTGCTGAGGAGACTGACTGTTGTGGACCACAAGTGCGTGTAATATGCAGCCAGCCAGTTTTATCTCGACCGATAAATTCTGTTTATTAACCACGTTGGGATGAGCGGATAAGAGAGAGCAGCTCACTGATCAATATGAATGAAGAGGCTGTGAAACCTGCCAGCCGTTTGCAACAACCACCACCAAAGGGATAATGCGCGGGCAACGAAAAAAAAACAGTTGATGAAAATGGGGTATGGTTGCGTGAGGCGTGTACCTGCATATTGGAAAAAAAACTGGGGAAATATGAGTGGCACAATGAGGTGTCTCTTCGGAAGAATTGGCCTATTGTATGATACAGTCGCCCATGGTCCCTTGCATAAACGGAAATGGAAGGAGGAAGGGATGTGGCTCGGAAAAATTCATCTCATTAGCATAACGACGAGAGTAAAAAAAACAATATCTGGAAATTGGCCCAGCAAGTTAAAACTGCGACTGCTATGGACTGGCAATATTAAAAGCATTTTGCTGAGCAGGAGAGGAGTTGAAGATGGGCGCTATAGGTTGAATAAATCGCGATGGATTTAAAGAATAAACTTGGGAATTCATCGGAAATATGCTTGATTTTTTCAAAATGAAAAATAGCGAGTCATCTATGACTATTACTGTACGCCATCTATATAATGTATACTTAAAGAAGACATACAGTACGTTCGTGTGCTAGGATTACATGGTTTGAGTGTCAAAGTCTAAAAATGACTTTCAAGTATACATGTACATGTACAACTGGCTCGAGCATGGCTTACCTAGACACAAATGAATTCAGTAATGATCCCATTAATGATTCATTAATTTAGAATCATTTAATGATCCCAGAAATGAATACGCATTTACATATGGTCCAAATATTTTAAATCAGGAAATTGAAATTTATTGTCAATGCTACAAACTAAGGAAAAGCCTAATCAATTCAAGTACAACGTTGAACATGTTCTTCGACACATTGAATACTACTAGTGTGATAACATTTATGTACATGAATTCTGATTCAAAAATGATTGGAAATCTGTTACATGTACATGTATTAATACTGTATACACATTATATCTGATAGCGTCACGTAGTTTTTACATGTATAATGTAAATTTTGATATTACAGAACTGTGCATCAAGATTACACATCATCACTCAATGCGAAAAACACAGTCAAGGATACATTTTTTATTACGTGAAAATGAACACAAAATAATTCTCATTTCTTGTATTTCAGATGCATTGAAATTATTTCAAATGAAGACTTCAGCCTAGGATTTCACGCAATATTTAGGTACATGTTTAGGGATGAAAAGTTTAGGGGATTATCAACAATTTGGTAAATCTTTTAAACTTATTCTCGTACAAGAAGATTAATAAATTGAGAGATGCAACAAAGGCCTTCGCGCGTTTATGCCTCTATACATGTATATAAAGTACATGTATATTAAAAAAATAAAAAAACAATCCACTCCTGTGGCAAAGTATATCGCCATTCTATGCATGCCCTGCATAGTCCAAGTAATCCTTTTACATCATCACACATGCTGTAACTCCCACAAGATTTCGCTGGTACGGAGTACGTCTAGCATATACCCCGAATGTATATCTATGCAAATTAGTACATTCCCTGATCTCGTGCACAAAAATAAGCCGGTTCTGAAATCGTTTCATAAGATTAAGCGAGGGACAAAATAGCGCTGGCAGATTTTCGTGCAAACAAAATATGACTATGCAAATTTTTAAATCAAATTGAAATTCACGTTTGAAGGATCGACAGTTTGATAAGATGACCGCATATGCACCGCATACCCACGCAATAAAACTTCGCTCAAAGATATTTGAGAAATATTCAAACAGCGTTCTTGGCGTAAAGCGAGATTTCTAGACAAACGAGAGCCAGTCTATGCCACCATTTAATTATGACGAAAACGAATTTCCAAAAAACTTTGCACTATGTAGATTTTCAATTATATTTCAAAATTTTCCATGCATGAGAAATTTTTTGGTGAATTTCATATTATGCTATCGTGTCTTCGTTTAGCCACAGGAAATAAGCTTGCATGTCTTATGGTTAGAACAACATCATTGCCACGCACCTCAATTTCATTTCTTTTGCTTGTGAGGCACATTCAATAAATCCTCCATTCTTGGGCAACTCTTAACTCTGGGCAGTTCAGTAATTTACACTTAAATTATGCAGCATTTGAAATAAACAAGACAACAAAACGTAAAATACTTACTGTATAAAAAATCAAGTAATTTACAAAAGCTCTCGCAGGTACATGTAACTGTTTATGCATATCCCATTTCAATATAAGAAAGTTATACGTTTAATTAAAACATTTCACAAAAATTCTCATACTTTTGGCATCATCCATTTTCAAAAAAACAGCAAAAAGAGAACAATTTCATGCAATTGCCAACTAAAAATAACCCACATCTGATTTAAAATTTTTAGAAATCCATATACACAATGCATGAGCCTATTATAATTTTAAGAGGTCCTTTTCTTAAGAAGAGGAGGTTGACTGAATTTGATCTAAAATCTTATAAAAATCCAGACTCTACGTGTTTTATCATATAAAATGTGGGTGCCGGCAAGCATCGCGTATTTACAAAGTGAAATCCTTAGGCAGATCATATGCAAAATCCCGCACTCCACAAAGCTCATTGTTTTTCTCATATTTCCTAATATTAAGTATGGCGTGCGAAGTACACCAGTTCCCCGGCAAAAAAAAAAACCAAACAAAAAAGCCTTAAATACTTGCTCAAATTTTTTTTATCATGCCCCTATACAAAACAGTTGCTTTTCTACAGGGGTATATACTGTATATCCCAGAATAAAGATTTGCTGCGGGGCTGTTCGAGTATTTGGCTTCTGAACAAGAGTTGTTGAAGACGTTCGCATACCCTAACAGCATCCTGAATGGATTTTATGCTAAACTTTAATGTCGGCTTTATGTTGACAACGAACGTGCAACGGCACACAATTCGTGCCATATTCAACGGCATTTTTAAAATTATAATAATTTTCTAGTGTGTGGTGCCGGCCGAAGTAAATGTTTCGTAATTTGGAAGTATAACAAACAGTCATGCCGTGTTTGGAAATTGTAGGCTGCCAGAGAGAACCCGTGCATAAGGGCAAGTTGCAAATGTGGAAAAAGTAATTTTTGATTCGTGGGGTAAGGGGGGGGGATGAAAACCTCAATTACTATAGTGTACACGTTCACTAAATGATATCGTGTTTTAACAAAACGCCAATAATTGCGACATTATTTTAAGCTCATTAAAAAAAAAACGTGAATTTTTATATTTGCTAGAAACATAAACATGTAGTTGAAAATAGTATTTGCAACAAATTGCCAAACAAATAGTGCATGCTGACAAACACGACACATTTTCAAACCCCGCTTGTTCACACAAATATAAATAATTGACTATATTAAAATGCACAGATTAAGTTAAAATGTGCAAATTATCGAAAGAAAAAGAATGTTATATCTTACCTGCACGGCAACAGTATATTCAATATCACGACAAAGTTCTCCATTTTAAGTAACATCCAAAACATATAAGTGCGCTAAAAGACACTCGATAAGAGGTTAGTTTACCATTAGCAACTTTCCTTTAAATGTTAAAAAGCTTTCTCCTCACAACTAAACATGACTGAAAAGCTGCTCAACTAATTTACATACTCGAACTAATTACAGTTGTTCAAAAAGTTATTTAACAAGCTGCTAGGCAACTTGCGGCGATGTGAATTTCTCGATACGCAAGTACCCACGTTGGAGAGGCAAAAACGAGGTAAAAAACTAAACCCATTTTGCATAAATTGTTTGAATGGCCGATACACGATTTACTACCAATTTTATTTTATCGTTTATTAGAAATGATAAAACCCTGAAGTACACGTAGGTAATGAGTCTGTTAAAATCCGATTAATAAGTAGTCCCTTAGAAGGTATCTTAACGAGATATAAAACAAGAAAACCAGCCGATCAATCTTGACTGAATCTCAATTTAAGGCAAATAGAAAAGCCCACAAACACGTTGTAATTATAACTTGAATTTAATAAGAGACATCATTTTATCTTTACTCTTGTCAAATTACGTTACTCTTCTCACGGTTCAGTGAGAACATCACCACTGATTTCTCAAAAATGCCATAACTTAAACTGGAACCAAGTTCAGTTTCTCACAGAAATACAAATGCCTAGACTCCTGTTTCCGTGTTGGGGATAAAGGCAATGAAAAGGGTAGGATTAAAATCCCATTAAAAACAACATATCGATGCCCGCAGCGTTTTGAAATTGCGATAGAGAAACTTTAAAATAATATAAGCACGCATATAAAGGAGCACTTAATACTCGATATCGATATACACGTAAACAAATGGTTAACGAATGCCCCAGGTTTTACCGGAAACTAGGTTGATTTTAATGTCCCTAACGATATTTACTGTACAACTTCCACTGTTTTAAATTAATTCCGTTCATGCAGTATAAGCTTGATACCTAAGGCCAAAAGTTGGGATAGTTAAAATATTGCAATGAAGTTTTATACAAAACAAACAACTGATCCTAAGAAAAAGGAAATCTTTTTGTTGCTTCAGGGTAAGAAACTCGAACATAACTTTTACAATATAAACACAGTATTAACTAATTTCGTGCAATTCTGCACATGTAAAACAACATTCACACATGAGCAGCATATTTGTCATTATAGCAAAAATGTAACATTTTACCAGTTTTTTATCTTATGCAATTATAATTATAGTATACGTATATTAAAAATTACATATTGCGCAACAATAGGTACAGACAGAATCACCAGACTGATTTAGTTTCAATGGGTTTCAATTGGGCAAGCTATAACACAAATAATTGCGCATATATCGAGTGAATAAGTGGTTATATTTTTCAGGATAGCGTTACCTTGGCATTTATTCAAACTTTCAAAGTAACCAATGTATCCCAGAATATTGGGTGCACTCGGTTAATATTCTGCTGCGTCCATGAGAATAAAACAAACCAACCACTTAAAGTGGTTTTCTAGAGGATGCATGATCATTCATAAGAAAAAAAAACACGTCGGAAATTTATGCATTGACCATCATGCTACTCCGGTTGGACAGTATCCATTTACCATCAAATTGGTGTTAGATGCGGCAAAATGGAGATGTTGCTTGTATGCTTAAATAAAACAGCGGTGTGGTTAAGCTTAAGTTAGGTTTACTATTATGGGCATGTGTGCCTATTCTCGTTATATTGTTTTTATGTCACCAGGCTCTAAGCTGGAATAAAGTTTTTTCCCCATTCGCTGCAGCGCTCTGTGCGGCGAATATAACAATGGTTCACGGCCAGTAATCAGAGTAAAACAAGCGGGCGTGCCGTGAATATTTTTACGGATTCCCGTTAGTGAGAAGCCAATTTGTATGTACAAGCCCCGGCTATGAGCATATATAGGAAAAGACATAAAAATAAAAACGCCGTAAACACTCTATTCATTGATGGAATTATAGAGCCTAGAGAGACGCCATTTTCTCAGCCAAAATAGCGCTTAAAATGTATATCGAAATACAGAAAAGATCGTACATTCACATCCGCTTTCCTTTCAAAGGGATTATAAACTAAAACGCCATCGCTTTAAAGAAACAAATTTGAATTAATTAAGTTGTGCATTTGTTCGAACCGCCACCGGTGAAAAAATGATACATGTTGCCATATAACGGGCTTCCAAACAATAATTTTAATAATAGGGATGCTCAGACAGAGTCTTTACGAATCGTACTTTGGCATTCGGGAAGTGACGAGTGCCAAATCGACGCGCTAATTGGTTCAAAAAAATTCGCTCAAAGTTATCGCTGTTTTTAAACCCAACTCTTTTGCACGCATGACTTGACGACTGCCAAAGTACGATTCCGTAAAGTTTCTGTATGTTTACTCCTAATTTCCATATACTGTAAATAACTTGAAAGTATATCGTACATGTATATGAAATATTAATCTTTCAAAGTGATAACGACCAAGCGTCGTCTGGAATGTGTCCCATTTTAACATTCCGCATACGTTATGCTGTTAAGTACTTTTACTTAGCCTAGTATTAACGTGACTTAACGCTGCCTCGACATTGCCATCAAGACGCTCATGACCCTCGGTTAAGAATTGATAGCATTTCAATGAAAATCCAAAAGCCCCGTGCCCTTTGCCCCCACCTGCATTCCACGTCGCCGTCGATGCCCCAGAGCCGTGGACAATGGCGTGACGAAGCGCACACTCGCACATCAGGTGGTTAAATTACCATTACTTTGCAAGGTTTTCAAAGGAAGACAATCTGGCGTAAGAATATAAGTCCCCGTATCAAAGATGGCAGAAAAAGAGAGACAATGGGATGAAGAGTTTGCTGATGAGAGAAACGAGAAGAAGAAGCCCAAGGAACCTCGGTGAATTGCAGCTGATGTCGCTACTGTTTTTCTTTTAATCTATTCATCGGCGGCTATAGACGAGCAGCCTGCGAGTGGCATACATATTCATAGGGGGGAGGCAAGGGGTTGACGAGCAAGATGCCTCTTCAACACTTGCCATTTGCCAACCACCGAGAAAAGTGCCTCTTCCCCATGGTCCCCTTGAGCAATGCGTGAAGAAGCACAGCTGGCGAGGTTCCGACAGGCCAGGTAGAAGAAAAGACGACTTTTCGCATAATCTTCATCATCACCACATATTTGGGCTAATGCAAAGTTGCAGAAGAGAAAAGTGCACTAAAAAATGCCAAAAACCCCTAACGAATTAGCAGTTTAGCAATTAAGTTCCATCAACGAGATTTATAAGCTTTGCTCGCTTGATTTTCCGAGAAAAGAAATTATAATTGAAAAATATTGAACGTGATGTCGCCAATAACACGTACGTCCCCTTAAACCTGCATGATCGATTTCCACCGTGTCTGAGTCAGAGAACGATCTTGAGAACATAATGCAGTTACTATCTTCGCTGTATAGAACCACGTTCCATGAGATATAAGCAATGGCCATGCTTACTACATCAGCAGACAATAGTTTGATGAGATTAATTTTAATGACATTTTCTATCTGTATTAGTGAACCAAAGGAATAAAATCTTTTGAAAAAAAAATTAAATTAAACGGGCCTGATATTGGATCGAATGAAATTTGTAAAATTCCAACCACGGTCCTGTGCAAACAATACGAATATTTCTAGCAATGGATAATGCTGATATGCAGTCGATTAACAATTTTAAAAATTTATCTTTTAATGACGATTGAATTAAGATATGAATATAAATCGTTCCTTGAAGCGTTTAATTAAATTGAAATAAATTATGCTACTACAGGAATACCGTCGTGAGGAAAATTTAACTAGCTCTAGGCTTATTATAACACTCAAAACTGAAATGAAATTTAAATTGCAGCAATCATGTAATAAACATACATGTATACTGTATGTATCGTGCATAAATATACTGTACATATATACATTATACAGTACATGAACAAACGAGAGGGAAAAACAAGATTCGAATCGCCTTATTATAAGTTCCACTTTATAGGTATCAGATCCGGCAAACAGTAAGTGTTCGAAATGTGTATAATCAATGCCACGTGTCCAATTTTATGATTAAACTCTGCATTTATAATAATTTATTACTGTAATTTTTATTCGATTGGTGGTAGTAATATAAGAATACGCGTTTTCGAATACATGAAATTTCTGCTATTAAAGTCGATGTACATCATTTATGATGCAAATATGCTAATGTAACATTGTGTTGCACCTGGTAAGTTGTTTTCTTCGGTTATTCCCAGATAATACGAAAAGAAAGACAAAGGAACAGGAGACCAAAATATTTGTCTGCTTAAAAACAGTTTCACGACCATTTTGACATGCAAGTATGGTATGGACAGAATTACAAGTGCTTTGGTATAAAAAAAGATAACCAAAACTGCGTAATGTTTCAGCTTTTCAAACATTATTCAAAGGATGGTGTTGGCAAGAACGTAAGAAGTAGAAATGCTCGAAGATACCTTTATAAGTACATTTATTTCTCTTTTGACATCGATGAAAATACGCAACATACTAAAGCAACCAAGTTTGTTAATGCTTTCATCTTCACAACAATCAGGTTTCTTACAAGTAAGTTCGTGGCTAACACCTGTCATTTAGCCGCAACACGTTTCTTTTATCAATTGGATGAAAATCCTAGCATTGGGATTCCATCTCTCGCCCAAATTAGATTCCTTATTTATTTTTATTTTTGAAATTATTTAAAATACAGAAGTTGAAGAAGTAAACAATCTGTGTAATAGGCCAGATCCTCGCGTAAACTAACACCGAGCACCGAGCTAAATCGTACAACGCCGCCACCTAGCGGTTGATGTGGCATAAATTGTATCATAGCTCATTAATCTAAGAAACAGAGAGGCACATTATCACGTTTCATTGCATCGTGAACCCACTATCTGAAATCCCCCTTTACTAATTACTCCCTCCCCATTCCCCTTTTTCTGATTAGTGCTAACAACATTAACTACAGCGGCCGCTAGGGGCGTTTGCCTTTAGGCTAGCTTGCTCAAGTCACTCGAAGTTCACAGACACGTTTATTTACTCGGGCATACAGAGTTGCCAGTTTTCTGGAAAAGCACAAGAGCAACCTTTTTTGAGCTAAACACTGCAAATATTAACTTTTGCAATAAGTTTCTTCTGGAGATTACTAAAGGCGAGTTACCGTCCCACAAACATGGTTTTGTTCAGGAGAGTGAACAGGGCAAAAACCATTTCCTCGCATGGCCCATACTTCCCAAAGTTAAAATTCCGAAGCAAAGAGTGTTGAGCGCAGACCTGCCTCAAAATTGCATTTTTCATTTTGGTATATAAGACACCCGTCGCTTTCCAATGCACGACGGTCAAAGGTTCCTGAAAAGATTCCCGGTGGGAAGCAAATATTCGCAACACTTAAAACGGCCGAAGACAGTTGTTTTACCATTTATCAAACGTCATTATTGTTGTTTATGGGACAGCCAAAGAATGGTGCTCATTCGTTTACCTGGCATTATAACATGCCCACACAACCCCGGGGCCAGTTTTTTATTCTTATTTTCTGATTACTACGTTGTATTCCTCCATCTTCCATCATTTTTTTCTGCGCTGGACTTCTACTCCCCTGCCCTCAACATTTTAACTCTTTTTTTCTCGTTATCGGCTCCAAATGAGTGCCAACTCGAATAAATCGTATAAGTGATATTTGTAATTTTAGGATTTCCAAAACAGGAATTGGGGGTGAAGGCCATCCCAAGGGTTGAACTTTCCATTTTCCTCTCTCATTATTTTTCGGCTCCTTCATCTCACGACATTTAATCAGGCAACTTTATAATGGCATGCTCAAGTACTTTTAATTCCCAGGAATTAACTCGAGCAAATTAGCCGTCAAGATTAGCCCAGAATTTGATGAGTTTGGAACGAGTTCCAAAAACAACTCGGACCGTTTCCGATTGGAAAAATTCTGGGATCGTGACCATTAAAATCAATTAAATTAACGTTAATGGATATCATCGTTAAAATGTACAATTAACTTGGCATTTTTCTTGATCAATGCCAATAACGAAATGGTTTCACGTTTATTAGTATGATGAAATAAGAGCACTCGACGTTCTATAAGTCAGACTTGAACTGCATTAATGTTCGAAAATTGCAGTAAACATTTACAAAGAGGCTCACTCAACTTGATTCAAGACAGATCAGTATATGGCATATTTAAAAATGGCACATCATGTGAAAGGTTGCCTTAATTGCCTTTCTTGTCCAGGCCCCTTGCAATAATTGATAAACATATAATATTAGAAACGTATACATTTCTTTGTTAAGTTGCACAAGAAAAAGACGTAAAACATAACAGAGAAATTTGATTTAAAAAATTTGCATTTGACTGTATTTCAGCATGATATCATTTCAGAATTTCCAATTCAATGGATGGGAATTGTTCGTACAAATGAGAATTTTGCACACTGCAGATTTAATGATGTCCTAAAATTCTGTTCATGCAACAACAGGTGATGAAAGAAAGTGCATTTGGAGCTCTAGTATGCATTGGAGCAGCTAGGCCCTGCCCCTAAAGGGCCTACCTGCGTGAGACTATGTGCCATACATGCTAAGTAATTCATGCAACATTTTCACCTTGTCCTTTGCAATGTCGTCAAATTTATGAAGCACATAGACTCGTGAGCAGCTGGAATAGACTGTGGATTTTAGTGATCTAATTAAACACCGGGACCAGCATACTTAAAATCAAAATTAACATAACATTCTGTACATCTGAAATGATTAATAAATCGATTTAATTAGCGCATTCCGCTTGACAGGATTGAGCTAAGGCATATGGTCAAGCAAAATCACAACTGAAATAACGCACAGATTGTTCTTTTCAAAAGGATTTTTTATGCTATTCTCTATTATAATGCATTAACTCCCGTCTATTCCTATTCTCATATTTGTCATCAAACTGACATGTCCCAAGCAAATTAAACTCCATAATGAACGTTCAGACGCTTTTTTAAATCCGTCTGAGAAACGGTAGTCTATGGAATCTTTCTGACTACATTAAATCTTAAACTACATTTTATCATTACATGTTTTCATCATTTTAGGTGAGATTATATAGAAACCTGTTTGAAATCAACATGTCTTATCAAAGAAAGAAGGAAGCTACTTTAAAATATTTAGCAAAACAATCTCAGAATGAAGACTTTCCACATTTGCAATTTAAATGTCGATACAACTTGGATTTGAAATCAAAACCGTACATGATAGGCCTACGTAACGTTTACTCCTACGTGATTCTGATTTTCAAGTTTAAGTACTACTTTTTTCTATTCACAGCCCTTTACTAGTAACACAATGTCTACAGTTTATATAAAAACTTTAGAAAAGTGTCTTCATTACAATATTACAGAAAAAGAAAAAAACAAGCAGTTTACGTTAAAATTGCAAATAACAGGATAATAAAGAACAATAGTGGTACTCGTATATGAAGGTTACAAATGGCACTTTTTGGCATTCGTGAAAAATGAAAAAAACCAAAAAAAAACATTCCTTTGGCTTGCAAAAGGAATGTATGTTGGTATATAAACAGCAATCATCTCCAGTACAACTTTTTCAAATCAACTAGCGTGTCGATTTTTCACACGTGACTTCACGACCACCAAAAGTGCTATTCGTAAAGCTTCTACCTGAGTACCCGTAATGCATATGCACGAGTAGAACACATGCGTCGTTTGTCCAATATACCTAAATGCGAACAGCCCCACCATCGTTCTCTGTATTAGCAAAACGAGCTGGCGACATCAATGGTGACAACCACTATCTCGAATAATGAACATCGATTATAAGAACCTAATTTGGCTTCTTATATCTCGGGATTGAACAACCGAATAAGCTCATTAATCGTCGTAAAATAAAAATATAAAAAAGCGATTGGAGCGACAGGTGGGAGACGAACAACGTAAAACGTGAAATGAAAGAAAGAAATAGCATCGAACGTTTTTAACGTCCTAGCATCCGCGCTGCAAATTGAATTATTACAGGAACAAGGATGTAAAATGGGATTCTCCGAATCCGAAATATCTGTCTCCCCAAAACCAATTTGCGGCTTCATATATTTTAAACCTATAAGACGCCTGTTACGAGAAATCCGTGAATAAAATTCAAACGAGGAGCTATTTTCTAATAGAGGTGCACCTGTATTGCGAATTTCGTGAAATTTCTGTCAAACGCCCTGGCCAATGAGTCGAGTTGACAATAGAAAAAAAAAACCAGCAGCTGAAGAAGTGAAACGACGAGATGTGAGCGAAATATGTAAAAATCGGTGCATATCTTGCCTTTAATTACTCATTATTAAAAGAGCTCGAGGGGACAGGGACCGGGCATGAATTCCAATAACGTGACTGACGTTGTAGGCCTATATATAGGGTGGCACTTAGAGCTGGGATGGATTTATGCAATCTGCCAGGACAATAAAAACGACCTGATACAGTGTTGCCATCATATGTTTACATTGGTAATGGTGCGGTCTGGAAGAACGGGCGTGTTATTAATATTTCGCAACTCTTTTCGTATGCAGTTCAGCTATACCGAGCCTTTTCCACTTAGCTAAAATAACGAAACGTGAAATGTGAACGACGTTTTCTAAGAACAAAGAAGGAATAAAGCGTGTGCTAATTTCTCTACAGCCATAATGCGAAGGATTTTGGCTGAAGCATAACTCACTATACAAAGCTAAGAGCTCTAACTCTTTAACGTACACTGTCCTTATTTAAAGAGGCCAATAAACACAGCGATCAAATTGTTACATGAACATCGGAGAATGGATATATACAACTAAAGCAGATCAAGTCCGCTTACATGTATAGCAACAATTTATCAATCCTAACAGTTCGGAACTCCTACGTTCACTAAAGTTCTGTATGTTTTCCTGATATGATTCATAGTCATTTAATTCAATTCACTTTTAATTCAATTCAACTCAGTACCCTACAGTCAGCATATAAATTCCATATGGTATAGGTGGCGAGCCCCATCCGAGCGTCATTAAAGCAATGTTTGAGACATGTATTTCATTGTCACATTGCCATACTGTATACAGTATGACATGAAATCTACAAGCATGCACTTCGAATTGACCATATCTTTTGAAGTTTTGAGATCTACAGTTAGCCTATCATCATACAGTCTCTTATTTAAAATAAAATACATCTAAAAAATACAGTTGAAAAAATGTATAGATCGGAACACATATAATGCATTTCAAAGTGCGTTTTCAAAATATATTCTCGTCATTGTATTTCTCGTCAATGCATTTCAAAATTTATTCTAATCAATTGTATGTTCGTTAATTCATTTACGAAAGTGTTTTAAAATGCATGTTTTTCAAAAAAAAAATTAATTTGAAATGCATATGCATGTGTTCCAATCTACATGTATTTTCAAACATATTCCTTTCAATGTGAACTAGACATCGTACACATGCATGTACATTTTGTAGTGGGTAAACAAATAATAAAATGTCCTTGTGACCAGAAGACCAGACGACATAGTCTGGACTGAATTTCAGAGGAACTATTTCTGATGTATAAAGAAACTGTCGAAAGGTATAAAACCCTAATCAGGATAGTATACGGTTCCGTATACCTGTTACTTGAATTTGCCTTACAATTAAACTAACCTAACTTTGCGATCTCCACATGTAGCTCTTTGCATGCACCTAATTGAAGCTACAAAATAACTTTCAGATAAATGAGCTATTCGTGGTAACATAATTCGGAATAAGCCCTACCGTAGGTACGACCAATTAGGAATTCCGCTAAAAGTCATCCCCATTAACTTCGCCCGACCTCTTCTTTCCAATCGCCAATTTTGCACATTATAGAAGGTGAAAATAAATTGGCAATTATTTATTGCAATTTCAATGATACAATCAACGAAGCAACGTGATAAAAAAAAGTAAGCAAAAAAAAAGGAAAGCTATAATGATCCGCTCCATTTTTTTTGCGTATGATTAATGCAATGAGCAGCAAGGACGTAAATATTACCTTAGTTCAGTTACTGGTTCAGTTGCTGGGTTCATTGATTGCCGAGAGTTTTTGCGGTCTACCCTGCGTAGAAAAGTTCGATTTTTTTTCGTAACAATTTGAAAAAAGCCCCATCTCTATGAATTGTTACAACGTGCATTCGCTATATAGTATTACCCGGCCAGCACCCTTTGCCCCCGTCCGATAAATCACGCCAAAAGACGGCCAACTCGGGTAGAAAACCCAGCGGGGGTGACCGGGTTTGGAAGTTTGGAGCTCGGCTAACTTTTTTGCTGGGTTTGGTCCCTACCTTCGACCACGAGTCACCTGCACGGCAAAATATTCCGGTCATTTTTAAGATATTTATAGCCGTGTTCCTTTTAAAACTATCAAAACAGACGCTCACGTTTTTTGAAAAATTCCGCCTCGTTTGGCATAGGCCTAATATATTTTAAACTAACCCGAGTCAATATAATGGCCCGGCTCTCTGTTCCGAAATAATTATAGCACTTTTTTCTACCGTATATTTTTCGCGGGAAAAAAAATCTGCGTTCGAATCACCTGCGGAATTTACATAATCTGGAGTGCTAAGACAACATTTCCTTTCTGTAGCACATGTACGTGCGCATTGAGCAGGTGCTTGCTGCGGACGTTGCGATGTCGAGAGGTTGCTTCGTTGCGACTGATTTCTGGTTTCGAAGGCAATAATTCAGCGTTTTATTAATAAACTACATTGTTAGATAACACAGATTGGGACCAAATGCTGTTTTCGATAAATTAGTAGCTGCTCATAAACGAAAATAAATTCATGCTTAAAGACCCGCTACTTCTACCTGGCCAAGGGCAAAAAAGATGAATTCGGAAGATAGCCTCGTTAGAAATTAAGACTCTGTTTATATTTAAATACCTCGAATTTTTTTTAATTTATTTCGTGTCACCCTTTGATCACTTGCATGAAAAGTTGTAAACCTTCTTGCGTGTATATTAATCCATCGGTCAAAACCACGCATTGGTATAGAAAAAAAAGCATGCACGATGTATGGTCGATCGACAATTATTCAAATATTTAATTAAACAGTTGATAAATTCACGCGTATATAATGTCAATAATAATTATCAAACTAAATTGAAACATTTTAAATTTTAACATACATGTACATGTATATTCAAATTTTAGGTTCAGCTCGAGTTAAAAGTTGATATCGACTTCTGAAGTCTAAATGGTACAGCAGCTGCGTGCCAATCCCAAACACGGACTCATTGTCACGCGCAGAAACCAAAAATATGTCGAAATGAAACCCCATTAGCAGCTTTTTAACAAATTTAGATTTCGCTGCAAACGTACCAGAAATATTAATGCTGATAGAGCTGGCCAATTTGCCATTGTCTAAGAAAAAAACAACAACGCCTGCTTTAATCTCCTTAACATTTTTCGCGCATACGAAACAATGGCCAAAACAGCCTTTTTTACCTGCGTGTCCACTTTGAGGAGAGCTATAGGTTGTGCATGCGCCATAACGTGTTATGCATCAAAATGCTCAGGATTCAATGTCGACCACGTAACTAACTTTGTGGGCTTTTCCTAGATGTGCCGTGCTTTTTCATCTAGTCATTATAAGTTTCGCCACAGGAGGCTGCTCGAAAACAAGAGTGCTCTCGCCATCCCGTCAAACATGACGGAAATATGATAATTAACCTGTTGCATTTGAAGAAGAAGAAAAAAAAAAGGCGATTCATTTGCCAAAATGTAAATTCAGGTAGGCAAAGTGGCCGCCTGTTTCATTAAATGCAACCCACCAATTAAGCCATGCATGCCTCCGAACCCAATCTTAAACGAAGCTACCTTTGAACTTGTTTTTGTGAAGTTTTTTGTTTAATTCAAACCACTTGCAAGGGCCAAAGCTTTGACGAGAGAACAACTTTAGTCCTTTGAAATTAACTAAGCAGGATAGATTATTTATTAAAGTAGCAATTCTTCAGCCAATTAGAGTAAGGGTTTCAAATTTAACCTCTGCAGAACGAAGTTGAGAATCACATTTTGCAATGGGATCGAGACAATGGACTGCTATTGACAAAAACCAGGATTGAGTTGCTCTTGAACAATGGCAGACAATGATAGAGAAACGTTTAGAATATGCCATAACATGTCCAGATAAACCAAATGATCTCTGCATTTTAAATTTAAATTTAAGTCAAACCCAACCAAATATTAACTTTAGGAGATCCGTTGTCTATTGACACGAAAGATCAATCAATAAAATTATCACTCAACACCGTTTTTGTTGTTGTTGTAAACTGTACTAAGATAAGAAAATGTCATAGTATTAACAACATCTTCGATGTGCAAATCTGTGACCACAGTGGAATAACTGGAATCAGAATTTCTTAAAGTTGATTGCAATATTATCTTTTTTGACTTCGTGGTAAATTAATGCATAATTCAAGTTTGTACAACACATACATTACATGTATGTAATGATCTCCTCACATGTTTCTTTGACACCTTGACATTGTAGATCAGTAGATGAAGGCGTTAAAATAAAAATACCCTTAAAAGTGTGACGCCACACGTAAAATTTGATGATGTCTGCTCACACCTGGTCGCCTTTCATTTGCATAATTCATTTGCATATTCATAATGAAAAGTGGGCAGAGGATATCCTATGTTCAAAGGAAATGTTACTCAAACAAGGTCTATTCTCTCGGTTTCAATGAAGCATCACGAATTGTTATATTCGTATATTTGTATATTCACACTGTGCAAAGACGTACCAATTATCAAAAACCTAGGAATTTGAGATCATTTCGTTCAATCAGCCTCAGCAAACTACGATAACACAACCATTGTTTTTTATAAAGCCCGAATGTTTCGAAGACGTCTCAATTGAGCAGTTTGAGATGTACAGCAAAGAGTAGACAAAATGATGAAACAATTTCAAACGCTAAATATACTAGACTAGGAGATCCATATTAACACATCCATGATCTGGACACATGTAATTATTATATTGGAAATTTCTAGAAACATACCATGTACATTAATAACACCATATTGTACTTTGAGCAATTGAATGCAGTTTAATTACTTGTACATAAAATAATTGAATGTAAATTTTATTACCTTGATAGAGACTCTGTTTAAAAAGAAAACTTAGATACGATGAAAACTATTATTGTTTTCAAACAAGTACTTTCGCTGACCATGATTATGATGAATTTAGAGATTTTAAACTCCCTTTAAAACAATTTAATTCACAGATGGGGAAAACATACATTAGAAATAAAGCCGCAACTTGTCACTCTTAATAATCCATAAGCGCCTCACATGCATCTACAGTATGTAACATCAGTAACCTTTTAATCCCAACCATTTAAATACCTGACATAAACCATTCTCTGTCCATTGGGTCACTAACACCACTTTCTGTCTAAGCCGATGATGAACAAGCTTTTGTCTCAAAGTGTTTTAGATTAAGAGCACGATTTTTGAGACCCCTTCGTGCTTATTGTTAATCTTTTATCAAATCCAATCCCATTGAAGCTCTCGCCGCCATATATCATCACTGTGCGAAAGATTCACGCGTGTTGCCATCCATGTAATAATACTTTATAACAGGTGGATAAGCCCACTAATGATTCGGTGTGAAGAGGTTGCGAAGAAAGCGGCTAATATTTAATGAAATTATCACGAATTCGCGGGCCAGTGAATGGAGCTGTCAGTAGCTGCGCTTTGTCTAATTTTGTAAGCTTCAGGAAGGATGCTGTTAGTACAGCATAATGCAGTTCCTCCAACGGTCAATGACGATGGAAAATACGAACAATATATCACCAGCAAAATAACAACATGCCTCGACATACCAAATGTTTTCGGCTACATTAATTTCGGCTTGTTTTCAACAGACCGAGAAATATTTCTTCACAATAAACTCTTATGCATTTAGAATTCCATAAAACACATCTTTGGAAGTTTTGGTCATCTTCAAAGGTTTGCATTCAAACGAATTTCAAAATTCAACTCTCATAGTTGTAACTTATTTTCACGAATTCCTTCACTAAGTTCGGTATAAAAAGCACAAAACATACTGTACATGTAGCTATCTTGTACCATCGAATATACACACCCACAAAAATGCAAAGAATTCTGATCATAAATGTGATTTCAAATTACCAGATTCTCTAGAAATAAGAAATGTCATGTAGTTTTCAAAATATCCTTGGGAAGGCTTAAATTAAAAACAAAAAAACAAGATCAACAACATAATCGTATATGGATCGAATTCAATTAGCCAATGAGGGAAACTGTGCGTTAAATTTGCATATAAAAACCATGCTAATTACAACACGAGTGTCATTTGAGAGGCTCTCATCCGCAACTATTGTTGTCAGCACATACGTCAATGTCCTATGCGATTGCCTGCCTATCTGAGTATACGTTTATTTCGCATGGTTGCAACGTGACGTTGACTTGGTCTTATCTCATGTGGAAGCCATTCAACTATCTATTTTTATGATTGTTGTATCAAAAATGCAAATGAACATCGCACTTCCGGCAGAAGAGATGGAGGCGAACGGAAACCGCAGTGAATCTCTGGGAAGGTCGTGTACGCCATATCACTACAGCAAGTGTGGCTAGAGTACTGTGCCTAGCAGCCATTAAACTTACGATGTTGTGTTTTCGACCCAAATGTTTGACAGAAATCGATGGGGAACAATTTCCATTTCATGATTACCAATCTTTATACGTAGAATCTTTACGACGCTCTCTATACACAGGTTTTTCTCTGAAATAAAACTACATGCAATCATTCCATGAGCACACATAGACCCGCGTACCAGAAATATTTACGTAATAATCAACCAATTTTATGTACATTTATTATGATGAGTAACAAAATAAGTAGCATTATAAGTATGAGAATTTTGTGCGGAGAAATTTGGAAATTTACATTGAAATAGTCAATTAATAGATCTTATTTTTGGATTAAAAAAAAGATAAGTTTAGTATTCACAGCTATGAATACAGTCAAACCTCGAGCAACTCCAAAATTTGTTCGTTAAAACCAGAATTCTTGTTATCAGAAGTCATACATAACATGATTGATTTCAATTTTAAGAACTGATGTCTCATGGAAGACTGGATGAAATCCTACCCCACGTTTTTGAATGGGAAGGTGCTACAACTTTTATCCGGGATTTTCAATTATGGACGTCCATTTTATATACACATTTAAGTTCGTAACATAATATTACTTTTAAGAAATTTTAACCAAAAATGTGTAAGCTAATATCCGAATTAGAAATTCGTGTGTAACGAAGAAATTAACATTTTTTCATCATTAACCTATGGAGGCATGCAATGAATTCGTACTATCACAAATTCGTATTTTTTAATAAGTGAGATTATTTTTGAGATTATTCTTGTACATGTATATTTCTTATGCATGATTGGTCTGATCGTGTATCTCAAAAATTTGGGAAGGATTCATCTTTCAATTGCCTCACATTTGCTTTTCAAAAATTAAAAAACTGAAGATGATTGCCGATATTCCGGTTTGCCTTGCACATGATGCTTGGAACTAGTTATTCGGTTATTTTAATTAGTTCAGATAAACTTAAACAACTTTTTTCAAGTACTTTTTTAAAATGTATACTCCAGGGTCAAAACTAAATGTGTCCATATAATGAGTAAGAGTGCTTAATTATATACAAGCTCTATGTGTAATAATCGATCGTTATTTTACAATAATGCGATAGTGCTATAGCATACATGTATGTAATTGAGCATTTTCATTTTTTTCAGTTTTGATAACCGATTTATAACGAAAATGACTACGTCTACACCCATAAACAACAATATTATTTGACCGCTTGAGGAAACATTTTTTTCACAAAAGCGTGATTATACGAGCTAGTGAAGTATAAATATATCTTTGGACTATGAAAATTCACTACAATTACTCATTTTTTAACATCAATATACACATTTATGTTCATGAATGTATAATGTTGAATGAAACATCTGCAGACGGATATCTCAATGGCGAAACCACCGTATGATCAACTCGGAATCTATACCTCGAACCAGTTTTATAATGGTGTTAAAAACCTGTTTCAAATAGCTATTGATTCATAAAAATTGTATACGCAGAAAATATTACCATATAATAATACTGAATTGGCTTGAGAAAGCTTAATTAAGGAGGCGTTTTTCCTTCACATAGTATAGGCTTTTTTTTAAAAAAAAAGAATGATCTTTATTGCAAAAATGTAGGAATATTTTTCTTATAACATTAAATCTTTTTAATATTATACTCTCGTATCTGAAAAACTTAAAAATTTAAATTTCATATTTTTAATTTTTAAAAAAGTCTGATCATATCACAATTCTCTATTCATTTCGAGAAAACGAAATACGAATTAGGCAACAATTTTCCAAGCGATTTTTTAATATTACACTCGCGTATTTGAAAATTTAAAAATTCAACATGCATATTTTGATTTACAAAAACAAGTCTGGTCATATCACGATTCTCTCTTCATTTCGAAAAAAAATACGAATTAGGTAGCAATTTTCCACGAATTTTTTTAAATATTATACTCTCGTATTTCAAAATTTAAAAATTCAACTTACATACATGTATTTTTACTTTTAAAAACAATCAAGTCAGATCATGTCAAAATTCTCCATTCATATGGAAATAAACAAACACGATTTATCTAGCTATAATTCAGCTAGCAATTTAAACGCAGCCAAGAACAAGGTATTTTCAAAACGTCCCAACACCATCGATTTGCATCCTTGGTTCTAGAAACAAAAATCGAATAACTCGTTTTCCCCTTTTCTATTTGGAGGGCAGAATTGTCAAATATTGACACTCGGCTTAGGAACGCGTTATTTCATGCATCAGAAACACAACTGTTATTAAAAACAAAGTTATTTCTGCGTAACCGAGCTGTCTAATTGTTTGCCTTGGACTGGCAGTTTTGACACCACATTACTCTTTGGTCTTTGCGTTTCCCAGTTAATGAAGATGATGGGAAAACGGTGGAGAGGGGCTTTTATTGAGTGATGATTTTGGGCGAAAAGGCCAACAGGTTCCTCAGGGTCTCGTTGGTTTAACTAAACGTGGAGCCCTACGGGAATTAAGCCTGCAACTCGATCTTGAAAAAAAAACAATCATCCAATTGAGAGGAGCTCACCCAAACAACGCACCCATACAACGCCAGGGGTTGGAGTTCATTTGTCAAAGGGCTTATTGCCTAAATGACAGCCCTGCATTTAACCTAGCGCACTACCCTCTTCCGGCAACTTCGGAAGGCACGTACAGAGGGTAGTGAGTACGGGTCCTGCAGTGAGTTTGGTCTCAAAGACTTTGTGCTGGGACGATTAATGAGGCACCCTTGTCAAAAATGAACCATCGAGTTACGAAACTGATTGGGTACAGAAATTTGCCATATTTGAATATGTGGTGTATACAATCTCTTGTTCAATTTGCCAAAATGTTACATAACTTACACTTTCTGTAGGTGATTTTAAGAATAAACATGTGGTAATGTTTAGATTGAAAATAGAAAGCATATGACGACGGTTATTAAGTATCAGAATGACCAGTGAAGTTTTGAAGTGAACCCCACAAAAAACATAAACAACTCTTCCGTTTTAGTCTTGAAGTCTTCGATGTAGGCCTACATGTACTTACGTACCCGTAAAATAGTGATATGTATACTGTATGCTGACTATTTGTGCTCAGGACATCGGGATTTTTTACATTTATAGAGCAGTTTAATGTTGTTTTTAATATTTTTTGTCATAAAGACATGCCTCTTTTTTTCATACATGGGGATGGTTAGGAAGATAAAGTGACGTGAAATTTTCCCAGAATTTTTTACTTTTTCGGAGAAGCGGTGGGGGGAAGGAGGGTGATTATGTGATATGCCCGACAGAGTAGATCACAGAAAGCGTATCGCTGTTACACTGTTTTGCAAGTTAAATCTTCAAAATTTATTCTGCTTGACAAAGAAAGGAAATTCCATCTCGGCGAGCGTCCATATTGTATTAAAATTAGGAAACCATGTCGTTTTTATACGGAAACGTGACCACCGCCTCGTTGTGCTCCACATATGAAAATCGAGTGTGCCTATATTGAGGCACGCAGAGTGTCGTGCCAACATTTTTTTCTTATTGTATTATAAAAAACAAAGTAAAACTGAAGAATATTATCTCAAAATCTTAGGAGGAAGCAGCAACGATAGACAACAAACTGGGGGAAAAAATAATGAAAACAATGGTGAAATCCGAGTTGGTGTCGCAAAAACTATTCTTTAAATTTCAGCAGAAGCATTTTCTCTTTAGTGCAACCAGTCCATTGAACGGAGTCAACTTATTTTTTAGAACTTTTATCATTTTTTTTTTGCAGAAAAACGTGGTCACACTCTTAATCATGTAACTCCTAAATAGGCGCTAAAAATGTTCAAAAATGCCCTAGGTAATTTTAAGGTACAAATGTAACTTCAAAAATTCCTAACCAAGTTGTAACTTCAAAAACATGAGGTTAGTTATTTTGAGGGTACA
>JAQGBX010001031.1:0-28109 GCA_034698745.1 Megaphyllum sjaelandicum
AGTAGGCCTACAGCTACCACACGTAGCTGTTTATTAATGTGTACATTAAATAAATAGCTACGTGTGGAAGACTGCTAGAAAATAAATAGAACTGCCACACGTAGCAGACGATAAGCGCGTCACGTGACTAAAAAATTGCTCATTGCTCTACTTTCTGTACTTTTTGGTGTGGATGCTCCATTTCTCTAGAAGGACCACTTGAGCAATGGCCTAGAGCTATTGCCCATTGCCAATTGCTCGTTTTTGTTGCCAATTGCTCTTGGTGTGGACGGGGCTTAAGACACTAAATATTGAAGATCGAAAGAATACCTTCTGAAAGTTTTCCCCATCCAACAACTGTTGGCGTCTGGCCTCGAATGTCCAGTTGCGGGGGCGGCAGGCAGACTGGCCGGACGCTGGATGACTCGGTGACCGGATGGGTCAGTTCGAGAAGCGCTATGTCGTCCGTTTCGACCGGGGTCGAACGATAGCCCGGATGCACGATAATTCGACGCAGCTTGACCATTGCGCTGCGAGTTTCCTCCAAGATGTCCAGGTCGTGGTCACCCAGGCTCACGTAGATCTCGCTCGGACTTAGCCTGAAAAAAAGACCAACGGTCAAAGAACCTGTATGCTAACGCCTTCGGTACGGTACGCTACCTTTACGATACGCTAATAGCGTATCGTAAAGTTGTTCGGAAATTGTTTCGCGGAAACTTGTGCTCGAACTTTGTAACCGTAACACGTAGGACAAAATGTCAAATTAGGAAAAGAAAGAGAATGGTTTGCTTTTATGTATTCAACTGGTTTCGTCTTCATTGGCATTTATTTGAAGCTGCTACGATGTTTTGAAAACAAGGGCAAACACCTAATTGCTAGCTTCGCTGCAGCACAATGGTGCTTGAAGGTCGCTTCACAACATTGCACCGTTGTGGTGCAGCGCAGCTAGCACTTGGGGTGGTTTGTCCCATTTTTCAAAACATCGTAGCACCTTCAAATAAGTGTCCATGTAGACGAAACCAGTTAAATACATGCAAGAAAACCATGTCTTTCCTTTCCATAATTTGACATTTTGTCGTAAGTGTTACGATTCAAAAAATATAGCTACGATTTCTTTCTAAAAATTATCTTAGGTAACATTTAATACCAGCAATGCATAGAGCACCCATGACTTACTCCTCAAGTGTACACATTTGATTGTCTTACCTTTAATAGCGTAAATGTTATTTGAGGGAATAATATTTGTAACTCCATTCAAATATTACTTTCAAATGAACATTATTTCAAAATAATGTCCTTTATCTTCATGATCCGTTCATTTTTTGAATCGCAATAATTATCCAAATTTCCCAAAGATCTGATTTTGGTCTAGTTCTCAGTAAGACCTGTAAAAGTGACCACCTTTAAATGGTGACCAAGTGTTTATGTTGACCACTTTTTAGTAGATCAAAATGTAACATTTTGCTCGACTTCATAGCTTCTGATTATCAGAAATTAAAGATTTTTGAGTTGTGTCACTTCTGAAGCGAGGGTGCACTCGCTATATTAGAAAGTGACACAACTCAAAATTTCTTATTTCGTGATATAAAAGTGAGTTAAAAGGCTCATTTTGCTAAACTTCATATATCTTCTGATATCAGAACTTGAAGATATTTGAGTTGTGTCATTTCTGAAGCATGGCCGGTGCGTTATATTAGTATTTCCCGGAGTCAGACATTAAGTATTTTTATACATTTTCCAGGCCTTGAAAAATCGAAAAGTAATCGCCAAACATTACGTATAGTTTAACGACCCCTAAAATTTCGTCCGAATGATAAGCCAAGCCCTTAACTAGGGGGCCATCCAGAAATGATGTCACGGCTTTAGGGGGGTGGGGGGCTATGCTGAATTTGTGACAAATCGTGACAATAGGGGGTGGGGGGTAGACTGTCAGTGTAATGTCACGTTTTTATACCTGCCAATGATAAAACAGTACACCTTTCATTCGAGGTTTTAATCCAATGTTTCATGTAAAGTTATTTTAAAATGGTTTAAAAAGTGTGCATCTTTAGTACTAAAAGCTAAACATAACATTTAATAAACAGGAAGTATGGATGAGTTTAGCAAGGAGGGTGGTGTACTAACTGCAGATCGAAAGAATCGTGACATAATTATTTTGAGGGAAGGTTAGGGGAAGGTACTGGAAATTTGTGAAAAATTGTGACATAGTGGGTGGGGGGAGTCTGAAAAACTTAAAAAAAAGACGTGTGACATCATTTCTGGTTGCCCCCTTATTCCTGACGCCGAGAAAAATCCGTAAAACGTTGAAAAAACGGCGTAAAACGAGTTTAAGGGGTCGAAAAATGATTTTATATAAGAATTATACAGGGTGCTTCAAAAGTCCTCCTTTAACATTATTAAATGCATTTTTGACCTCTTAAACTCGTTTTTTGCCGTTTTTTTCAACGTTTTAGATATCTCAGCTTCGAGACGAATCGAAAGAGCCAAAAATCGAAAAAATCGGAAAACATTTTTTTTTTGGACCAAAAAAAAGGTAAGGCTATATATAGCCTTTGCTTTTTTTTTGGTCCTAAAAACAATGTTTTCCGATTTTTTTGATTTTGGGCTCGTTCGATTCGTCTCGACGAGAGAAATCCATAAAACGTTAAAAAAACTGCGTAAAACGAGTTTAAGGGGTCGAAAAATGATTTTATATAAGAATTATACAGGGTGCTGCAAAAGTCCACTCTTGCTTCATTTTTTGCATTTTTTTTGCAAATTTGAAAAGCATTTTTAACCTCTTAAAATCGTTTTTTGCCATATTTTTTTTTCAAAATATCTCGAAACATGTACGTTGGGACGATTGGAATAAGAATAAAATCGATAAAATCGTACAATCCTTTTTTTTGTGGGCAAAAACATCAAATTTCTCTACGTTGGTCTCATTCCATTCGTTTCGACCCCAGGTCGTAAACCGAGTTATATATAGGTCGAAAATGACTATTAATTTGAAAAACGCTTGCATTAACCACGCATAGCTGCAGAAACTGCTTGTTCGAATAAAAATACCGCGTCAATTCTATCATTTTAACTATTTAATTTCATTTTTCTCCTCCGAAAAATGCACTCGATCGTTAATAAACGAAGGTTTGGCCTCTTTAATAGGAAAAATCGACCATTTGTTTCTGAGCAATGGCTTCTGGGTAACAAAAATTGATATATACATATATATTGGTTAGGAAAATAAAATTGGCCTTTTGTTTTTAAGCAATGGATTCTGGGTAACAAAAAATTAATATCTATATATATAACCGAGTATATAACAGCATAGTCCCTGAAAGCGCATCAGTAAAAATACGGCGCTTTAGCTAAAGACATATCTAATACTAACCGAACAACGATCCTATTCGATTATACAGTGTGCTGCAAAAGTGCGCCCATTGCTTTCTTGCTTTACATATCATATACATTGGTTATGATTGTATGCATTTTTTGCAAATTTGAAATGCATTTTTGACCTCTTAAATTTGTTTTTATTCGTTTTTTAAACGTTTTAGAATCGCAGCGTCGATTCGCCTCGACGAGAGAAATCCATAAAACGTTGAAAAAACAGCGTAAAACGAGTTTAAGGGGTCGAAAAATGATTTTATATAAGAATTATACAGGGTGCTTCAAATGTCCTCCTTTAACATTATTAAATGCATTTTTGACCTCTTAAACTCGTTTTTTGCCTGTTTTTTCAACGTTTTTGGTATTGCAGCGTCGAGACGAATCGAACGAGCCTAAAATCGAAAAAATCGAAAAACATTTTTTTTGGGGGCCAAAAAAAAGGTAAGGCTATAGCCTTTGCTTTTTTTTGGTCCTAAAAACAATGTTTTCCGATTTTTTTGATTTTGGGCTCGTTTGATTCGTCTCGACGAGAAAAATCCGTAAAACGTCGAAAAAACGGCGTAAAACGAGTTTAAGGGGTGGAAAAATGATTTTATATAAGTATTATACAGTGTACTGCAAAAGTCCACCCTTGCTTCACTGCTTAGCACATCATATGCATAGGTTATGATTGAAATGCATTTTTTGCAAATTTGAAATGCATTTTTGACCTCTTAAAGTCGTTTTTCCCTTTTTTTTAACGTTTTTAGAATCGCAGCCTCAAGACGAATCGAATGAGTTGGAGGATATCAATTTTTAAGGTCAAAATCGAAAAAAGCAAAGGCTATCTATAGCCTTATTTTTTTTTTGGTCCTTAAAAAAATGTTTTCCGATTTTTATTTAAAATTTTAGGCTCGATCGATTCGTCTCGACGAGAGAAATACGTAAAACGTTGAAAAAACGGCGTAAAACTAGTTTAAAGTGGTCGAAAAATGATTTTGAAATAGTATTATACAGTGTGCTGCAAAAGTCCTCCTTGCATATGATTAAATGCATTTGTGACCTCTTAAATTCGTTTTTCGCCGTTTTTTCAACGTTTTTGGAATCTAAGCGTCGAGACGAATCGAATGAGCCTAAAATCGAAAAACATTTTTTTTTTTGGGACCAAAAAATAGAGCTGCGAGCACATAACTAGGAAAAACGTAGGAGTAGTCGGCTTACCAGGTTTTTCGAATGCATCCCACCCTATACAGGGTTCATTGGCGGCAATTTCATCATTTGCATAAGCGCCGTAGAATTTAAATCAAAAGAGCCCGCTAAAAGCACTAAAAGTGAGCTCTTTCAGGATGTACGCCTTTTAATAAACCTTAATACTTCCGTTTTATGTTATAAAGCAATGGTTTGGGGTAGTACATATTTTTGGAATATATCCCCGCAATCTAATAATGACGGAATTTCAACTGTCATAATTAATCGTGTTGTTAATTATGAACATAATTTGTTGAAACTTTGTTTACAAACTTTATGTTTTAATTGCCTATTTTATAGGCAATATTTTCTATGGCTTGTGGGAAGGAGCGAGACGTGATTTCATGACTGCTAAAATTGTCATTCCTAGAACTTCTGTCTGAGTATCCTTATTATAGGAAAGCGGCATTACCTTTTAAAATTGTTGAATAAAAACATCACGAGCTACACAAATATCCAATATTATGATGTCAGCAAATAGAATGCCTGGAATGATAAGGGCAATTGAATTAAAAAATTCGTAATAAAAGTAGACTAGTAGGCCCACGTCATAAAATAATTCACGAATAATTACATGTATCTGTCGCACACAAAACCTTACTAAAGGCACATTATGCAAAAGAAACAAGTACATCGGACTATCAACATTCACATGTCCACGCTGTCAATAAATTAAGCTGAACATTAGTTATTAAATAAAGTCGCGAGAGAATATTACCTTTTCCTACTTCCCGGTTTGAACCCCGCCAGATTTCCAGTTTGAGATGTCATTCTTTTCGAAGAGTTTGCCATTTAAATTACATTCATCATACATGTAGCTAGTAACAGCTATTAACGTACCGTACTTCCCAGAATGGATGACTTTTCGCAATTCATTGGCGCCAACAGCGGTGAAAAATGTGGAATTATTAATTAATAATTGTTGTACAAAACGCTAGCAGATGAAGCCTGCGGATTCTGATATACTACATTTAGCTCAAAGTTCATCAAGAGCAAATAAGGGTACTTTGAGAGTCGTTAAATTAATGTGCTTGATTTGAGTATAATTCAGCGATTATTACAAATTTGCGACTTTTATTTTGAAGAGCCAAGCCACGTGACCAAATCCTGAATATTCATTGGTATAACGAATTGACAAGGTTCATTCCGAGGACCGCCGTTAAGAGATCAATGTCGCATATTTGTCATAATCGCTGAATTGTACCCAAATCGAGCACAATTTTACGCCTAGCTCTCTCTGAGTACCTTTAATAAAACGATAAAAAACATAATGAATAAAAACAAATTTAGCAAATTATTGAACATAGTGTACATGTAAATTAAACCTACCTACATCATTGATCCCCTAAACTTCCTAATTAAACTAAACAAATTGCTAAATAAAAGCTAGTGCTTATCAAATCTATAGTTCAGACAACAAATCCATACATAAAAAAAAATTGGGATAATGAAACTTTACATGATTTACAAACAGTACATTATACATGTACAGTGTATTTACAATTTGTTTTGCTGCTTTAAATGCATTTTTGACGTATCGTAAACTCGTTTTTCTCAACGTTTTTGGATTCATTCGATTCGAATGAGCCTAAAATCGAAAAATTTGGAGGATATCATTTTTCCGGTCAAAATCGAAAAAAAAATCAAACGGTATGGGTGAGAGCTGAGTAAAACAGTGGTTCTCATACACTATTACCAGTGTCAAACTGGGAGCCATGAACAATATCATACTGGTACCATTAAAATCGTATTGGTGAATATTGGTACCATTAAAAACCTTACTGGTACTGGTACCAGTACTAATACCAATGGTTTTCATACACTATTACCAGTGTCAAACTGGGAGCCATGTACAATATCATACTGGTAATGCTTTACCAATATACTTGTACAATTCCAGTGCTATACTGGTATCCAATATAAAAATGGTACTGGCAATGCTTAACCAATATACCATTCCAGTGTTATACTGGTATTCAATATAATAATGGTAAACCTACTGGCAATGCTTGACCAGTTTATACCACTATACAGTATAGTGTTTTACTGGTATGGAGTTTACGTGTATGTATGAAAGGTTAATGGTACGCCTGTACACATAATCAATTTATTAATGACTGATTAATGCTTTCCCCCGTAGCAAAATATAAAAAAATGACGTCATGCCTTGGTAATTTTTCGCCCAAGAAATGACCACCCAAAAACCTGGGGGAAATTTACGTCATTTATTGGTCATTTTTCGCACAAGATATAACCACCAAAAATTTTGGAAAAACCACCATCCAAAAACACGCCCGAAAACGACGTCATGTTTTGGTCACCTTGCTATACGTGGGATATTGTTCATGGTTCCGAGTTTGACACTGATAATAGTAAATGAGAACCATTGGTATTAGTACTGTACCTACTGGTATTTTTGTATGAGACTGCATGGGAATTTTTAGCTGGGTGGTGAGCAGCCAGATACAAAATGGCCAAAACATACCATGTGACCTCCTCGGCCAATCAGCAAAGGTCTAACAATGTCCACTCTCTTTCAGTATAGGCTCTCTAGGTACAATGTAATACCATAGCCTACTAACACCGTATGCTACTACACTATATGAACTTCAACTTATAGTAGGTTACTAGCGGTAAACCCGGCCTTGCTCGGGTAAAAATTGTTGTTTGATTTTCGAACCCCTTTTATGCGATCAGGAGTTAGATTTAGCTGTCCTTTGTCTCCAAAAGATGGCGCTATATGACCTGGATACATCCCGGATGGGGAACCTGTTTGACAGTTTTATGGTCTGGGGGAAATTAGAAAAAATTTATGGCCTTAATATTCCCCACGGAGCTCTCGCTCCTGGGGGGGGGGTGTCACGAGTGGCCAATCATATGGACTTGCCAACCTCAATGGAAGGCACACCAACTGGATTGGCCAACCTAAAAAAAATGGCGTCGTTTTCTATTTTATATACAGTACATAGATAGATAGATGGTAAAACTTGTCAATTTAAGATGGCTATGGATGGTCGTGCCATCTTCTAGCCGTTATTTAAGTTTATCAATGCTGTCGTGAAGATATTCATCAGCAATGTGCCACTTTTTTATTGTTGTTGTTAATTTTTAAATGCATTTTTTCGAACTTTTACACTCGTTTTAACTTTTATTTCCAACATTATTTGATTTCTTCGCGTCAATACGAATCGTCGAATGAGCCCAAAATCGAGCAATTTAGATCATATACTTTTTCGAACCATTCGACTGAATAATTTAGAACGAGTGTAAAAAGTCAAAAATTACATTTTAAAAATTAATAAACAACAGGCAGGCTGTTATTTTTTTTAATTTGGCACCTTGCTAATAAATACCTTTATGTACAAGCATTAATGAACTTAAATAACGGCAATAGATGGGGTCACTATCCATAGTAATTCCTTATTCAGAATAAGCGTTGACTAACGAAAATGGCAGCAATAGATGGCACCAAGATCTATAAATTCGTCAAACTTTAATTAAGAAATATGTCTAAATAAAGATCGAAAATAACGACAATAGATGTCGCCACCCTACATTCATCACTTCAAATTAATCTTGTAGATCACTTTCAAGTGGTTAGAATTAACAATTTACTAAAACACCATGACTTTCTCAAGCAATATTTATTTTACTTTAAACAAAAGGTTTCAGCGCTGTAAGTGCCAGGTGTTCAAGAACCGAAATAAGTTACAAAGTGAGAAAATTTCCCTCTTACTAAATAACATTAAAACAAACGAGGTAAATTAACAAATAAAAAAAAACACTTAGTTTTACTTACCACTGTGGTGATATCCAGAGCCTAATCTCCTCTACTTCCATTGGATAGCTTGGTACGAATTAAATTTGAAAATTATCCCAAACCATGATCCAATCAACTGAGAACAGGTCAATAACTTTGCAGTTTTAATCTGACCCAACTCCTGGCAAGGGTCATGAAATCAGAGAAAAAATGCCAATATTCCGCTTAAAACGAACAAATGTGAACTATTTTCGCATACAGACCGTGCTTGAAAGCAATCTCAAGACTAGGCAGTCTACATCTCCGACAGAAATCACGACAGCTAATCACGTGAACCATTCATTACCATACTTTTATTTGCTAATTGTCCCAACATTTCAAACATTATTTTACGAAACACGGGAGTAATCAACACTCAAAAAGTCAAACTTTTTTAATGATTTTTTTACACTAATAACCAGTTTGGCTTATTTTCTGGATCTTTTCGTAAGCACGCACATTTTGTTATGAAACATAGGACAAAAACAGTTGAAAGTGTTCAGATGCAGAACACGAGCAATGTCAAAACATGCCACATTCTCGTAACGAATTCAGAGACATGTTTGCCAATTGGTTTTATTTCATTTTTCACTGCCTAAAACGCAACCAATCAAATTTGGTGATTTTCGGGAGAGATATTTGCAGACATTTACTTTCCAGAAATTCGGGAAATTTCGCATTTCCTACACTAATCTGGACGGAAAATTTCCCGGAAATAACATTTCTCTGCGGAGACTTATCAATAAACATTGCAAAAACAACAGGTCCCGCAAAGTATGCTATGGACAATTTTTAAAAATCGACTAAAAGATAACTATTTCCCAAAACTTACAAGAAATAAGAATAGTACATAAACATAAGAACAAGCTCAGCGCCGATACTGACACAAGTACAACCCGGTTAATCCAACTCCGGATAATCGGGAGTCTATTGTTTTTCAATATTTTCTTTAAATGTACTCGAATTCGGCCAAATTAAAGGGAAACAAAATTACTGGAACTAAAAAAATGTGTGCAAATAGCTCAATTCACAACCACCGCTAGTTAGCGCCACCGTCTCAGGCGTTCTCAATCACTTCTTGGAAATACGTAAAAGAATATCTAAGCTACAACAAAATTCAAAATCTTTATTTATTAAAAGAAGCATTTGCTCCGTGTCTGCATCTATCCTTCCGTTCATTTTTATATCTAATAATCAGCGAATGTATTTAAAGCTTCGATTTTGTATTTTTTTTCTTATAAAATCCACAAATCCAACAAAGATTTCCTGCGGGTATTCTTGTTTTTTTCGTTGGAATTTCAACAACAAACATTCGAATAATAATAATAATAATCATCATCATCATCAATAATAAGCTACGTAAATAGTAATAACGTCGAGTAAAAGCTCAAAGATAGCTCTTGAAAAACGCCACTAATAACACTCGCCATGTCGTTAAAATGTTTGATTATTGTCTTTTTTTAGGGCATTTTTTCCGCTTCGTAGAAACGTGAAAAATAAACAGTTCAATTTTTTTCACACACAGATTTCGGAATAATGAATTCCTAACTAATCAACAATTAATTCGTGAAAATTAAAGATGATAAAAAGCCATTGAAACGAATTTCGTGTACAATAAGGTGGGTCAAGATCGAGACTTGTAGAATGGACAGAATGATGAAAAAGAAAGAAAAAAAATGAGATATTTTCCGTGGGGGTAAATTGTAACAACGTGAAAAGCAACCACGTGGCAATAGTCGCGATGCTTTGTGGGTAGAATATTGCCTTCGAATTGTCGGCCTTTTGCCCGGGAACAATCTACGATTTACATTCCTGCTGATGCGACTTGGAACAACCCGTTTCGAAGCATATATACTCATGTTTTAAACAGGTCTAAACATTTATGACATTTTTAGGTTTTTTTATACTCGTTTCTGGAGAAAAAGCTCTATGAACGACTCTTCTCAAAGCATACGCTCATGCTCAGACCAGGTCCAAAAATTGATGAAATTCTTCGTTTTTTCCGGAAGAAAAAGCTCTTGGAACAACTCGTTTCGAAATAAAAGCATATATGCTTAACTGTTGGAAAACTCGTTTTGAAATAATAGCATATGCATAACTGTTGGAAACCTCGTTTCAAAATGAAAACACGTTATCAAATTTTTGAGTTCGATTAACCGGGAAGTTAGAGAAGTACGTGTGAAAACAAAAACAAAAAAAATAAGACCAAGTTTCCAAACGTAAAATCAGAAAAAAATATTTAAAGTAAAATGTTTTAAGTAAAATCGTATAATTTTCAGTAAAAAAAGTGTAGTTTTCAAAAATTCTTCAGTTTTTTAAAGAAAATTTCGCATTTTGCTCTTGTCTGTTTTAGTTCAGCAAAGTCTGCAGGTAAAACGTGAGTCCGGATAATCGCGATTTTAAGTCATCAGTTGGTTGTCATGACAACGACGCAGGTTCCAAGTCGCACCCAGCACCAGAAAACGTCCCAACTTACAAAACCCGTCTCATCAACGTCCGAAGCAATCCAGCTTCTTCACCACACTTCCAGCAACTTCAAATCCCTCAGGCAGCTTCTTTAACACCCCGAATGTAAAAGTGCTTATTGGAACGCGTGACTACCACTTCCGGTTTTGTGGTGGGCTCCAATCAGATGGTGGTGGTGGTGATGGTGGCTTAAGGGCGCGGGGGGGCAGCAAGGGCCATAAAGCGCCCAGCTCCAATCAGAGAAGGGAAAAAAGATCCGTTGAATGGCACAAAAAGCTGGTCAAAAGTCTCTGGTCGAAGGGATTCTGCGATGATATGACAGCGGGGCAAGTTGACACTGATCAAGAGGTGGTTGTAATGGAGACAGAGAGAGATCGAGAGGGAGGCGAGGACACTAATTCACAGAAATGCCACAGTTATTCAACATCGATAAGAAACACTGCTTGATGGTGGGTAAGAAGGGTTATCGTGTTGTGGAAATACAAGGAGCAAGTACCAGCCACTTTAAAAAAAAAAGAATCCTCTTCGGGGAATCTGGCATCCCTGTTTCACCGTATGTTGGGCTGTCACGTGATGTGGGAGGATTAGTATACGGTGTGGGGTGAAGCACACGATGGATAGAGATCCCCAGAGAAAATATCCACTTCAAAGATTTGTTCTTGATGAACAGTCATGTACTGTATGTCCATGTGGTTTTACCTGTCACTGCCCAAGCATGGCAGGCAATAGTTATGCCACTATATCGCCTCTTCGCCTCAAAATCGACACAACTCAAACATGGCCAATTTCCGGTTTAAGACAGACTTACGTCGAGCGAAAAAAAGCTCTACATTCAGTAAAAACGGCATATCTGAGGCCATTTCTTGTCACTTATCTCATCTTGTCTCTTTATTTTAACTTGATTTATAAAATGAAATTTTTAGAATTGCATCACTTTTGAAGTGTGATGCGATATGTTATTTTACATGTAGTGTTTCAAACAGGAACATTTTCCAGGCAAGAATTTGGCAGGAACATGACAAAAAAACGTTGATTGCCAGATACGGCAATATTAGCAACATTCCAAAAATGGCAGAACTTATATGGTCAAAAACAGTAAAGTTTGTCACGTTCCAAAGATGGCTGAAACATGCGTGACAAAAACGTTAAATTCGCCATGTTCCATACATGAATGTAAAGTTTCTGGTGGGGGCTAACAAATACTTCAATGATAGTTGCATATATGGCCATACATGTCAACATGTAGAGAAATACTTGTACATTAATTGAATCTACACATTCTTCATGACCATAAATCTGTTGACATCAAGTACACGGTCCATAAAAATGAGACCTCACTTGATTCCAAATTTTATGTCCATGCAAGAAGCTTTAAAAATTTGACAATATTTGACTATCTTTCCATTCTGTTATTTCTTAAAACAACCAAAAAATGTTTTTGAAGTTGTGGATATTTTCTCTATAGAACCTGTCCTATCAATGGCATTCTGAAGTGTCCGGCCCTCGTTGCCAATCCATGGAAGGCAGATGCAGTCAAGCACTGGCAGAGGCGTTGCCTTCACTACCCTTGCCCTTTCTCGTCGTGACATACCACGTGGTGTAAGTAAGTGGATGGCCATCGAGTACTTCCACCGATGTCCGTCAACTGGTTTTGGCAGCAAATCAGGCCTTGAAACGTCTCGGTCCAGTCAGGACCAACACGCTACACTGTCAGCCGCATTTTCCAGAAAGAGGCCATTGAGGAATCGGGGAACAGTCCCACGCGCGACATCAGTGTGGAAGATGTACCAATGCCACGGTTGGTAACAGAAGATGGCGGCTGCCGGAGAGGTCGAAAACACTGAAAAACGACATCTCTGGCTTCAGTTTTGAGCATCGGACATAGTGTAGCGTAACATTTGGCAGTTCCGGTAAGGGAGTGTCCGATGACGAAACGAAGCACTCTGGAAGTGGTCCGCTCACAAGATGTCGGTCTCGTAGATCTTGTTGGTGGTTGGCCCAACGGAAGTGGCGGTGGTGGTGGAGGTGGACGATGGCGCCGAAGAGGTCATGGTGCTATTGTGGGCGAAGGGATTGGTGGCCAAGCCGAGGGGGGCCAGGTGGGTGAGGGAGCCGGAAGTGGTGCTCATGGCCAGCCCAGCTTTGGACAAGATGTTGCTCTCGCTTCCGGTCTTCTTCAGGTCGGCCGGCGAGCGGGGCGGGGAGAAGCGCTGCAGCGTCTGCCCCCTCTGCATCTGCTGCAGGCGGGCATACTGCTCCTGCAGCTGGCGCTGGCGGCGAAGCAGTTCCTGGTGGCGCTGCTCCAGGATCTCCTGACGGTTCCTGGTGGGCGGCGTCGGCGGCGTCTTCTTGGTCTCGACGTCCGACGCGCCACTGTCGGCATTCTTGGCCTGCTTCGTCTGCACGCCCTCCTGCGAGTTCACGCTCTCACTGCTGCTGCTGTTGCTGGACAGCTGGTCACGACGCAGGTTCTCATCGCTGATGGCCACAGTGCGCAGCACGCCCGGACCTTCCTTCTCGCCGTTGTTGATGGAGGATTGCCTGCCGCTGCTGGCTTCTAGAGACGACTTCCGGCTGCGTGGGCCGTTGGTCGCCCCATTAGTGGTAGGCCTGGGGACGCCATCGGCCATCCCACCAGTCGGAGGGATGTTGTAGTTGGCCACCTGCAAGCTGCTGGTTCGAGGCAAGTGGGTGGCCAACCTTCCAGACGGGGACATTGGAGACGTCGGCGACACCAGAGGAGACTTGCTGCTGGTTCGGGGAGGCGGTGGCGGTGGAACCTTCTTGATCTGCCCACCGATTCCTCCGGCGGAAGCTGGGCTGAGGGAGGATCCCTTTTCTGGACCCGTGCCGTTGGGACCTTCAATGACCGTCTGTCTCAGGCCGCCTCGAGCGAAGAGTTCTGGAGGCTGTGGAGACAGCTTGCCGTCGGCCGGAGGCACCGGGGAGGGCGATGGCGACAAGCTCACCGACTGCCGGGAGCCGGAGTCGCTCACCTGCAGCTTGTTGATGGGTGCCGTGGTGACAGTGAGGGAGACCGAACCGGAAGGACCTTGGGACACCACCTGACCCTTAAGCGGGGAGTCGCTGCTGGGGTAAGATGGCAGCCGCTTGAAGCCTCTGGTGTTGGCGTAGATTTCAGACTTGACATCGGGCTTGGCAGCGATCTGAAGCTCGTCCAGAAGGGCGTCCAAGGCGTTCTCTCCCTTCGAAGAGCCCCGGGTGCTGTCACCGGACACTGAAGATTGTCTACTTACTTCCCCGGAGAAACTAGCAGCCTGCAAGCAGACAAGGGACATTCTATTAGCAATGGACACATCGGTTAATGCAACAGCTCAGCTCTTCCCGTCCAGAATTGATCAGGGAACGTAACAAAATCAACATGGGTCAATAGAATGCGCAACCGGAAGCCGTATAGGATACGGAATGCCATCGAGGAAGCATCGCACAGTCTGCACAAAAAGGAATAGACCTTATGCAGATTTGGTCAACATGCCTTTATCACGTGACATTCCATTGACGACAATTACCCGGAGGCACGCTCTTTTAGTTGCTGGTTCGATGAAAAAAATATCACGTGATGCAGGCGCATGCGTAACTCGGCATAAGGTCCATTGATTCACCCGATAAAAATGTTCTTTTCTCACATCAGATTCACGCCGACAAGAACTATTCATAATTGACACTTTTTCAACTTTATATTTTTCTAAACCCTCACTGAAATAAATGCATTTGAAAAATATGCATAGATTGAAACAATGTAGTGCAATTTCAAATGCATTTTAAAATCATACTTTCAAATGTATTTTGTCATAGCATTTCGACGTGTATTCTTGTCACAGCATTTGAACATGTATTCTTGTCAAAACATTTTGATAGGTATTTAATTCGTCAAGCATTGCATTTCGACATGTATTCTCGTCAATACATTGATAACTCAAAACATTAATGCATTACAATGTTCCAATCTAGGACATTTTCAAAGACATTATTGGAATGTATTTCTTTTTTATGTGGGAAGTTTAATGTATTTAATTTCTTCAGGTCTCAGAAACTGAATTTCGACTTTTTTGTTGTAATTTTTACTGCAATAATCTTGAAAACAATCGTCTGGATATATTCAAAACTAGAGAACATCAAAAGTTATTAGCATGTATTACACAAAATGGAAATTGATCTTAAAAATTCCTAAATATTAAATTACACAAGACATTTAATGAACAATAGTGTTACATAACTTTGTGAAAAATGGAATTCACTCGTATTTCCGTTTTAATTTTCATTTAAATTACTTCTAAAAAAATCGTCAGTTAGAAGTTGATCTGTACTGCCCGACATGAAATTGCGACAGAATTAATGAAAAGACCGTCTACAGTATGATACATGTTTCCCAACTATGTGAAGAAGGTTTTTGACAACGCACACAGACTATTGAACGAAAAACATTGGCCAGAGTTTATTGGGGTTAATTTCCTTCTCAGACAACGTAACAAGTCCTGCTCAACGTGAATCTGACATTGACGATAATTACGCTGAATACGTCATTTTTTGATCAGACGCACCAGAAGAGCAAGGTGGAAAAAATTCAACTACTTGACGAGCTTTTTCTTAATGAAACATCGCTGCATTCCAAAAACTGAAGAGAGTTTTTGGTATAAAGCTATTGAGCAATTTTCCCATTTCTTCAAGATGTCATTTTTTCCAGAAATGACATTGCCCGATGATTACCGTCAGCTGACAGAGAGCGGAAAACGCAATAGGCCTAATCCTTCAAGACAAATTCCATTTGGACAAACATCCATTTTGGACAAATGCCTCTATGGAAGTTGAGCATATTTCCGTACCAATCTTTGGAGTTGATATCTAAGAACAACAACCATTGCATTTCGCGTATGGATGGCATGTAGAAATCAAGATTAGTGTGATTTGCAGGCAAGCGAAAATGAAAAACAACACGAAATAACTAAAAGACTCGTCATTTTTCAGTGGACAGCATCGAGCAAAGAACAAAACTAAGTTGAATAAATTAAGTACTGGCAAATAAAAAGCAAATCGAAAGGGAGTTTGGCAAACGCGTCGAGTTAACAATAACTGATCAAGTCACCAGGCTATTTTTCATTTCGTCCCTAATTAGCATATTTTCCCCCTTTTTTTTAAAAAAAAGCGTGAACCACGAAAAAATAAAAACAAACCTTTTCAGACCATCCATTGGCCGAAAACGCCCTCCAATGGCTGCTGTGTTCAAACACAAAAAACGATAAAACATGTATGTATCGTGTTTCTTCAAAAAAGACACAAAAGTGAGGGATTTTCTTATTTATAGAAAAAAATATAAAAAAAAAACGATGGGGGGACGAAAAAAAAGGTGATGAACAGCAGAGTTCTCAAATGAGGGATGAAATAGTAAGAGGGGAAAAACTGACGATAGCAAAATAGAGTTCACTCGATGAAATCTCAGAAAAAAAATTCTCGAGATCCGATAAAAAACCTTGGCAAATCCGCGAAAATTCCGTGTTCAAATTCGAGAAATAAAATAGCAAAAAAAAAGTTGATTTTGGGAAAGTGTTAATACGAAAAATCACCGAAAATAGCCCACCAAAAGCCCCGAAGAACTTCCGGCCATCGCAAGGTACGATGTTGGTGCACTTTTAGAGAAGTTCGAGCAAATACCGAAAAAATTACCGAAAACTTTTTTTGTGGAAATCCTCACACCCTCCAACCGAACTATACATCCACCAGAGATTTTCGGTTTTTGGCAAGTTACAATTTTGGGCATTCTCATTGGATGAGAATGCCGGTTGTTCGAGAGCACTGTAATTTGCTTTCGTACTCGGGTCAAATCTGCGACAGATATTTTCCAGTAAGCAAAAGGGCATGGTTGAATTTAGGAGAACAGTTCACCCTTCCTCCAACACGTTAAGCGTCGACCATTTTGAAACCTAGTAGAAAATTCCAGGGAGTGTTTGGCCCAAAAATGTCCGAAAATCGTTACAAAGGGATGATAAAAAATGGAGGGACAAATATGTAAAAAAAGAGATAGATATATATAGAGAGAGAGGCAAAAAATTACTCGATATTGTCCCTGAAGTTTGTGCTCCACTTCCAGCCTCGCCTGCTCGACTACAAAAAAGCCAAAAAAAAAGAGATGGGAAAAACATTTCAAATCCAATGTGGTCAGATAGTCCAGCTGATTAACATGGCGGACAAAAAAGACACCAAAACTAGGAAAAAAACACGTCTTCATAGATTCGATAAGAGAGTATATATATATAAAGAAGGATATATCATTCCAAAAAACATGGGCAGCAAAACCGTTTCGCTTTCAAACACGGGTCACTTCCAAAAAAAAAACAAAAAAAAAACGAAAAGTGACACGTATGCAAAATGCCAAGACGCAAATATATATATATATATAGACACAAGGATGAAAAAAGTAAAAAAAAAACACACAGATCTCTTCAAAAATATCCAACGGATATAGCAGGGATAGATACGGGAAAAAGTCTTTGTCTCAACCTGCATGGAGAAGAAGGGTAGGGGGCTACGAAGATAAGGAATAACGAAAGCTAAACTCCCAAAAGAAAAAACAAAAACGAGAGAAAAACGAAAAAAAAAAGTACAAAATATGGCGAGAAAAAATAATGTCCACATAGCAGCATTCTTTCATGCAAACTTTTCCAACCAGAACAGGTTGAAGTACATGGCAAATGACTAAAAAGCGACATCAAAATCATCCCCCTTCTTCAACGGCGAATTTATCACAAAACACCCAACTTTTGAAAATTCATTCTGAAGCAAAGTCCAACAAAATCTGAAATGACTTCAGATCATTTCCATCCACTCAGGAAATTCCTTCAACAGGAATAAATTAAAGTTTCAAAATGTGGTTAATTCACGTGTTTAACACTTCAAAAATTTCTGTTACCTGATAGTAACTGTTTGTTGTAAGTAAATAATTAATCAGATTACTGTAAACTGATGTTTTTGAAATATTTTTTTGCAACTAATGAGCATTTCTACAGTTAATACATTTTATCAACAAAAACTTAATTTAAGGGTATTTTTCTATGTACCAGAAGTGCATAAAAAGTGATGTTTTTTTAGAAATTCGATGACATGATTTTTAACGAATTTCTATTTAAAAATGAAATGATTTTATTTCAAAAATCCAACGAAATAAATTTTTTTTAAATTTAAAAAAATATTATGTAAAAATTCAATCAAATTGTACTGCAATACCAGCTTATGTGGTTGACATTTTCCCAAACCAATATGATTTTGTTGATATGGTAAACTCAATGAACCTTATGACCAAGCTAATAATGTATCAAAAGTTTTCTTAATGATCAAGAAAGCACAACTAACAGTGTTCAAAAGTTAACCTAACACAGTACCATGAAACGAAAATGTTTCCAAAAGACATGGTGCATCCTCATGTAAAATTCCCCAATTAACAAATATGCGAAACCACCAACACACCATTTTCACGGGAGTCCTAATCATCAACACAAAAATGTTTTAATGATTAAATTTTGATGCAACTGTAAAATTAAACATAGAACAGTATTAAATGTTCTACGCCATGTCGTTAATTTCTGTAATGGAATAAGTTGGAATTATACCACTCTGTGAATTTATCGAGTCACTAGTAAATTTGTGCATCGATACAGTAATGTGCTTAAATTTGTTGTTAAACTACCTTAAACTTATTAGAAATTCAATCATTATTTTCCATTCCAAGTCAGGCTGAAATTATATCCGATTGTAGACATGGTTTGCGGAAAGTTCATGTCAAATACTTATTCTAAAGAGCATCATCAACAGACAACCTGATGGAACTTTAAATTAAATACTCGTAGCAACCAATGCGTATATAGGGTCAGTTTAAGTTGTCATTTCTTGACCACTCCGATTGCCATCGAAAGTTCGATAATTTGACAACTTTTGTCAAACTTCATATACATGTATGTCACAACTTGACATCGAGCGTGACATGTCAATAGTTTGGTAGCTACTAATACCCATAGATCTAAAGATCAATAATGATGTAATAACATCTTTCATCAGTAGTTTTTGACAAAAAGTCATTTCTGGACTGATTCATTGATGAAAGTTTTCAAATAGAAATCAGTGTTGGATTATTCCAATTATATTTTTAAAAGACCAATGTCGTTGTCCAAACTAAGACAATTTTTTGTATCGACTGACAACCAATTTGACATTATAATTAGGGTTGTCCACAAACCACTAAGGATTCAACATAAGTCACAACATAATCCATTTGAATATTTTTGGATAAAACATCTAAAGTGTGACAAAGCAAACAAATCTTATAATAAATACAGTAATAAAGATATATCTGGAGTAGCATATGAAGTCATTTCTGGCTACCAACTGGCAATCATGACATTGCAATTAGCTATAACAGCCCATTAGAAAATAGCATCAAGTAAATGATTTCTGAACCACTTCATTGTCCATCCTTACAATAAAATCTGACAATACTCAATTTTTGACTGCCCTTATAAAAATAATACTGAAAACGTATCAACTGTTAACCAGATCGACATCAAGTCTCGCAACAAGCAATACGGATATCTCGTGAATAGTATACATCGAGTCATTTCCGATCCATTCTGAAACCCTTCATACGCTCTCTGGACATTTCCTGAATTTTCTCGGACCCGACCCACCTAACAGCAAGGCATGCACTAAGGGTACCATCCGAAAACGATACTGGAGCCACAGCAATGCGAAAAAAAAAGCATGAAACACAAAGCTAACTGCTGCCAATGAGGGATCGTAACAAGTTTGCGGGACAGGGCTAAGAGGCAATAAAATACAAATAAAAAACACGGATGCAGCAGCAGTAGCAGTGACAATGACAGCTCCGATTGCAACTCACAACAAGTCAAGAGTGGCGAAGAGCTCTGATGTGAAAAAAAATCACAAAAAAAAAATCAAAGCGCTGAAAAAATAAACGAGTTCTTGCTTACCTTGGAGAACTGGCCATCAGGTCCAATAGACAAGCCATCAAACTGCTGTTCGGCTATGGAGGCAGAGGAAGGAAGAGAAGCGGCTCTTTGTTCAAGCCCAGGTGAGGTAGGGGGTAACCGCTGCTCCTGGACCGAAGCCAGGCTGGAACCCAGGCAACATGAATTATTATTGCTTGTTTGGTTAGGATTAGGTAAAGTGCTCAGAGTTGATCAGAGCAAGACGCTGTTTAAAAAAGTTAAAATTTAACAATGCCAAATAACCAGCTATGACGACTGCATCTAGGTGTCAAACGCAATTTCAGTCATGTTGGATGAAAAAGTCAGAAATTTATTTCCGAACAATATGTTTCTGTTTCGCATGCAGTAACACCTCAAAAATATGGCATTAACGTAAATAGAACTGCGAAAATAATAACGCGAACACGCGTTGTCATTATGTTTATACATTTACATTTTTTTAAATGTTTTTGTTTTAGGTCTACTATACGTCGCAAATTTACATGTATGTTTCGGCAAAATTGTCGTTTTATTTGAAAATCTGCGACAGTTTTTTCAGAATAATTGTTGTTTGGAAAACTTGTAAAGTTTAAGAAAAAACTGTTTCGCTTTTGGAAATTTAGGTGTTTTATACTATACAGAATATGAAAAATTATAGATATTTGGAAGATTCTACTCATGTTTTGTAAACATTTATCGTTATTTTTGAGAAAAAAAGCATAATTTTTTTTTGAAAAAATCGTAAATTTTTGTTGTTACTTTTTCCAAAGATCCCGGATAATTCGACATTGGACACAAACATTAATTATAATAGAAATGAAGATGTATGAAGTTAGACACATAAAACAAATAATTTTATGAAATTCAGATTCCTAGCATTCATAAATTTATAGTTTATCTCTCATACTTGCAGCATAAGAAAAATCCTCCAACATGGCCCGAAATTTGTGAAACTGAGCACTAGATGCAATTATAGAAATTTTCAATGAAACTCCTGATTTAAAAATATCATAGCAGCTTCGGATTGAGAAAATTCCGTAAGAAAACTTAACAATTCGTACATAAAAAAATTATTTATATCAGGGGAAATTAACAAAATTTCTATCATTGCAAGTTTTAAATTGTCCTTATAACTAATGTTAAAGGACATGTTAATGTTAATATTTTTCTACAAGAATGAACGATAGGTTAAGTTTGTATCATTTCTGCAAAAATAAAAATACGGAAAATTTGGATTAAAAATGATTCTGTAGATGAAAATGGCTGCATTAAAACAGCATGACTTGATCTCTTAAAATAATTAGAAACATTTAAGATAATAATGTCCAAATGCGGATTAAAAATTTCAGGTATTGGTCAACTTTATGTTGATCACTTTGATTAGTAAAAAAAGTTACCGAAACTTATTAGCAATTTTGTGGTTTTTCAATTTTTTTTTATCAAGCAGTCAAACATAATGAACATTTTGGATATAAGTAATTTCAATGATAATGTTTACATCAAAATGTTACCACAACATTATAAAATAATCAAGAATCGTTCTTGTTTTTGAAAAACCTTTAAAAATATGTAACATCTAGCTGTTGCAAAATTATATACAAACTCTGATTATTAATTTCGCATCCCCAAAACGGGCTATCCATAGTTAAAGAATTGTTTTATTAAATAATTCTGTGAATTTGTTTCAGTGAAAACAAATTTTGGTTGGTGTTGTTTATCAGTTTTTTAAACTAAGATTGTAAAAATAGTGTATATAATTCGTATTCATGGTTTGGAAGCATTCCACAAAAAATATTCGATATATCGCACTTATTTACTGCCACTTTAGTTTTAAAAAATTCAGAAATGAATGCTTCATTGTCTAGGTATTATCCCCCTAATTTTTAAAATGTGAAACAAAGCAAAGACAGATGCTGTCTTTGCTGTCGAGAAAAATACGGTTTTTACTTTTCTTTAAAAAATTGAAAACTTATGCAATCGTGGCTGAAACTCGTAGTTAAATCCAGTTTACAAAACCTGAACTTAAAATAGGTGCTAAACCGTATACAGGTATTGTTGGAAACTTCCAAAGCAACTCCTGAAATACTTGGAAAACAGTTTTTAACCAATGTATAATTGTCATCCATTTTTCATCCAATGATAAATTCCTCTGAGCTTAGCTCATTTCCACTATGTCCACTAACTTCATTCCATAATCTGAATGCAGTATTACTGCCTAGGTATAGTTATTCATTAAATTTCCTACATAGCAACAATCCGATGACCAGTTGGATGCAATTTCTCATAAATTATAATAGGATGTGCAGAAATTTTCTCTATTATAGAAAAAATAAACATTTTACCCCTTATCGAAAAAAAAGACATTGAAAACTGGTTGAAAGATCTGATTTCAAACTAATGATATTTGTATCAAATATAACCAGTTATAACCAGTTATAACCATCTTGAACAGAAACCAGTTTACCACCATTTTACAATAAATTTTTTCATATAAGATTGAACGAAACGATACAACGTTGCCATGATTATTCACTTATTTTTAAATTAACGGATAAACATACAAATTTATCAAGATTCTGATGAAAAGCGGATGACAAGAGTCCTCAAAAGTGTTATTTATACAAAAAACTGCTTTTTTAATTTATAGCATTACTATTATGTGGTTTAGCACACTCCTTAAATCGGGAATATTGATAAAATTAGCACATTATGGACTTATAACTGTCCTGATTGCTCAGGATTTTTTCTTCAAAATCTAGGCAGTTTAAAATTTATCCGCGTGGATTATCAACGGAAAGATAACTAGAAATTAAAAAAAAGATATCAAGATGTAATCGACGAAAATGCGCCCCAAGATGACCGCCAAAAACGCTAAGAAAAAAATTAAAACGATGGTTGTTTGATGGGCATGGCAAGCAGTTGCAAAAAAAAAAGATATTCAAAAATATCGATAAAAGCCGGTTAGTATATGAGTATAAGTGTTAGTGACTTAATCCTTAATCGACCGTTAGTTAGCACTCGTGTCATGCACGTCTCCAAAAACTTGTCAAAGAGCAGTGAAAATTTAACGATGAAGTATAAGAAAAGAAGTACAGGATGCCCACAAAGTCTAGGAACTATTTGTACAGGTAAGGTGACTCCCGATCAACCGGATTGCGAAATATCCACTATTATCACTCAACAACGCCAAATTAGGAAAAAAATATGCAGCATATATTTTTTTTTCAAAAATCATCAAAGTTTCTCCATAATAAGATAATATTTTCATCGAAAATCAACACGTTTTCCCTCCCAATAAAATTTAATAAGATAACTCACGTAAATTTTCCAAAAAAATAAATAAGAATCATTTATTTTCATCAAAAACCCACAAGTTTTCTTTGAAAACTATCTTTTTGAAACACCCTCAACCCCTTTTTTTGAACGACGCCATCCCCCTTCCTCTAAAAAGTATAATAAAAATTGATTAAATTTCAACTTTAGATAATTTTTACAAATACAAAATACTTTTTCTAACAACTCCACTTCTAAAAACTCTTTAGATTTTTCCTTAAAAATTGCGTATTATTCGGCGTTTCATAGATCCATTTCTAGGACTGTCTGGAGTCTACCGTACGATAAAGCAGAGAGACTTTATGGGCACCGTGCAATTTGAAAACTGCAAACTCGGTTCGTACTCTTAAGAAAAGATACAGCTAAAAATGAGAAATAAAAAGAAATTGGAGCTCGGCCATAGTTCAAACGCACTCGTTATAGTGAAACTATTTTAATGGCCAGATAGAGTGGTACAACAAATTGACGAGAATGTTCAGAAGAGATGAAAAAAGCAGCATTACAATCATGTCATTGTACAGAGTGATAATATGGAGAAGACGAAGGGCAGTTTTCAAATGAGAAATCAAAAATTTGAACTATGCTGGATTCATAAGAATGGGCTAAGAATGGATCGAACCGAAATTAAAATCTCCAACTTTCACCCAAATTCGAGATCATCATGAACGTGCCAAGCAACTAACTATAGTCGGATAATTAGTAGGTTAGTGAACGAAAAATAGGAGTTTTGAAACGACATCAACACGTGCAAAGGCAAGCACAAATATTTCTAACCTAAAGTTAAGCCTTGTTCGCCCGGACACCTAAATGTTCACTTAGCTAAGAGAGTCACCTAAAAGTCAGTTATGAGAGTAGTATTCGCACGACTCACCTAACTCTAACTCACATAATTCCACAATGGGCGACTATCCATTGTTTAGGGATAAAAGACAATATCATGGCAATTACTAGACTGCATATATCTGACATCACAGCACATCACAATCACTTATGAGTCTCTTAACTATTAGGAGTCTCCTAAGTTTACTCTCCTAGCTAGGAGAAGTTTTTTTAGGAGAGCTGCATTCACACGTCCACTTAGGTGACTCTCTCCTAACTCTTTCAGACTTAGGAGACACTTAGGTGTCCGTGCGAACAAGGCTTAAGCGACACTGGTTTTCAATCGACTGGAAAACAAGTTCAACGTGCGCTCCTACCCATAGTTTAGATTACATTGAGTATAGCGGCAGGAATTATAGAATGGACACTGTAGAAGTATAGGACTACAACATTTCTTTTCACATCTTAATGTTTGCAAATGATACATGCATAAATGCAAATTTTAAAAGTAGCCTACAATGTGCGTGATTGTGTTAAAAACGTTTCCTATATACCCATCACGTGTTAAGGGCAGCTGTAATATTACAAAAACACCTGCAACTGCAAGTTTGAAAATGCTACAGCATGACTTGGAAACGTCAGGTTTTGGAAAATTTCATGTTTTTGACATTCATGATAAAAATGTATGTCATTTGTGACATGTCTTGTGCTTACGTCCAGTGCCCTCTATAGCGACTATTTGAGGAAGTTGAACATTTTCAACTAAAGAAAAATTGATTGAAAACACTAACACGTTTTATATATATATAGTGTATTTTGTATTGTTTAACATTTTGTCGAAAATTTGTTACTGATTTTCTGTGATTGAAAAATATCTATGCTCCAGTTAGTGCTTGCATTATCTTTTTGGTATTTGTCAAAGTTAACCTTAGTATTAAGTTATTTATGACGTTACATTTCTGTGACGCCACTGTAAAACCTTTGACATATTTTTTAATGATTTCTAAATTATTGCATTAAAATCAATAGAGAATAAACGTCGCAGTTTTGCTTTCGGACGGTGCATGGGTGGGTCCCACAAATTACGTGACGAGACCCTGTAGGCCATATCTGCCACGATACGGGTTAATTCGAGCTACAAATATTAGCTTAAGATTGAGTGCGATGTCAAAGTTTTAGCACGCGAAGGGACAAAGTGCACGATTTTAATATTAAAGTATGGGTTTTATTTTTAAACTGAAAATTGGCAAGCAAAATGCACGGGCGGTTGCGTCGTTATTTGCATAGACCAAAGAAAAAATTATGATAAAAATTGTAGTCAAACACCATATATTTTATCAAAAATTAACTGATTTGGCGAATGCAAGTGTTGCGACGTGGATTGCGTTGCGATTTGCCCGCCGATGGTGTCTCATATAGCTAATAATGTCGGCGTGGGAAAAATCAACAGAAATCGCATTTTCGTTTGCGTATATCAATTTTTTGAACATCGAATTTGGTTTTGTTTGACGAAAGCATCGAAAAACAACCCGTTCGCCACCTTAACTCCCGGATTGGACGGAGTGACATCATCGAACATGGCGAAATATAAATCCAATTTTTGATACGATTTAGGTTTTCAAGTTCCCTCGGTTGCCAAAGTCGATTTAACGTCAATACCCGCAGTTGGCATGTTTTAACTCTCTTAGCACAATTAAGTAGCAGAAATATGTCCTTTGTAAGAAATTCCCTATAGTTTTCTTGTAATCGAGCCTGTTACATGAAATTGGGAAAACTGCGCTAAACCTTTAGATATTGAACGAACTTAAAACTGACTGCCATGTTTTCAACATTTCAGATACATGACCAAAAATCGACTTATTTTTTTAAAAATTGTCCGCATGTTGAGTTGTATATTCGAGCGTATATGAAACAAACATCTATATAAAGAATTTATGGAAACGACTGGCAAATGACATGAAACAGCGCATGCATTCTTGTCACAATAAATGTCAAGCAACACAGTATATACACTGTACTTGGTTTCTTTGAAAATTTAAAATAACAAGTATTTTTGTTATATGTTTATGATTTTAACCCCCAAAACATGTAATTCGTGCATGCGTTTCCAACATATTCATACATGTTTATGTTAAAACAATGTATTGGCTGCGACATGGGAATTTATTCATGCATATGTAGACGTGCTTATTTCGCATTTTCATTCACAGTTTCATGTTTGAAACGAGTTTTGCGCATGCAGAAGGTGTGATAGATGGCGCTGGGATTTCTTGACCATTCTTGAGGCACGGTACACAAATGCATTTCAAAACACCTATTTGTTGTACGGTAATTTATTGCTTCTGTGATTCTGCATAAGTTCCAATCCGTATTTGAGGATTGTCCATATTAATGAAATGTTCCATGATTACTTTTATAACTTTGATTGTTTTCGTGATTAACGTTTTGATTAGTCTGTGCGGAGTGATCTGCAGATTCGCGATGAGTTATCAGCGCTTTTATTCGGCTGCCCTGACAAAACAATCACACCTACATGATATGGCAAGCTAGTATGGGAAATTGTCAGATTGGTACTGTAGGAATGCGGCCATCAATGGCACTTCTCACGGCTCTTAGGTGTCGCCACCAGGGTTTCCCGAACGCGTTAGGACCACACCCCCTTTTGTTTCGTATAGCATAGAGGAGGGGTGTGACCTTATGCTTGGAAATTTGCTTTGCATTCTGTGCGAAACGGGCTAGGTCAGGGGTCAACACCTCAAATCGAGAAGAAACAAGGAGGTTGAGCGAATTTGCTTTGAATTAATGTATCCGAAGTGTTGCATCCGATATACATGCATGTTGAGGGAAATGTTGAAACATGTTAATAGATGTGCAAAAAACATATTGAATGATGTGTACCTTTTCAATATCAGCTAGGCATGGATGGTTTTCAAAATAAACATTTGGCATTGTCTTCACATAGAAAAAGACGGATTATGCAACTTTGATATTATAATAACATAAATTTAACAAGAAGCTTCGTCTTGGTTAACAAAAGTTAATTCTCTCAATTTTACTAATTGTTGTTACGTTTATTTTGTTTAATTAAATCACAAGAAATCGATGGATATTTTACATGAGTATGTATTGCAATATACAATGATGAAATTTACTTGTTACTTGACATACACGTTTATCAAAATATCTCAAAACAAATGTCAACGAACTCGTTTGACGAACTGTTTCAGTTATTTTAATAAGTTTTGCAACTTGTAACAAAATGTATCAATGTCAGATATTTTATATGGCTTTAAACAAGATTCATCTGGTTGTTAATCAATATAAGATTCACATAACTCGTTAAGTTAATATCAAGGATGCATCATCAGGTCGTCCTATCCCATAGTGGAAAACACATTGGAAGTATATTCCAAATTTGACGACACTTTTTTCACACCTTCGACACATTTGTTTGAACAATCTCATATATGTAAAACTACCATATATGTTGCACACAAGATCGTGTTGTTTTTCCCCTGCTTGCAGTTCATCATGCATATGCATGTCTCACGAGATGATGATTAGGACACAATGATGTTGGCACAACCGGGCTTATGCCAGTTAATGGCCTGTCATCAGTTATACAGCATTTGTTAGCTCATCTCTCGTAGCTCAGGCTTGCCAGCTGTTCTGGCGTTTGTGCGATTTTGATTGTGCAATAACCTCCGTTATTTATAATCTCGTCATTCAGCTTTGGCAAAGTCAGCCACAGTCTTTCATTAAGGTATATTTTCATTTCACTGCTTCAATGGCTCTTGCAAGTAACACGAATGAGGACATTTTTGAAAGCATCACGATCAAGTAATTTTGCGAAATGGCCATGGATGCTCGATTATGTTGCAGCTTCTTGACGTGAATGCATGCAGGAGCTGTGGTTGGACATGCTTGATTACAAAAACTTATAGGGGGAGTTTGGGGGTAGCCTGCATTTCACAGGTTAAGTTACAAAGTTTGCATGCATTGCTCATTCTATTCTATTCTATTCTTTACTCTGCAGTCAGTACATATTACCATGTGGCAGAGGGGATCATCATTCAATTTAAATCAGACTAATTAGTCTGGTCATGATTGATCCCAAAATTACA
>JAQGBX010001032.1:0-28101 GCA_034698745.1 Megaphyllum sjaelandicum
CATTTATGAATTGATAATGAATCAAGAAGGTTTCTAACACCCTCACTAGAAACATTCACATCTTCCATCACTGAATCGGTAGTAACAACAAAATTTGGTAAGTTAGTATTTTCTTTTACAAAAACTCCCTGGAATTGGAAATTTAATATTGTTGCCATTTCCCTACTATCAGAAGTCAATCTGCCATCTTCACCGGCTAAGGCAGATATAGAATTTGGCCCTTTTCTCAAAGATTTGACATATTTCCAGAAGAATTTTGGGTTTTCTTGTAAAGATTCGCCTAATTTGACGTTTTTAAATTTTGAATGCTCATCAAAGATTAATTTCTTTAATTGTTGCCTTAAACTTTTAAATTTGACTTTATGTCAAATGCGTGATTTTTAAATTTAAAATTGTACGCTTTGGTCTAGCATGTTTTCGACGTTATTATCTGCAAGTGATCGGGAACATTTGTTTTATTTTTCGGTAAAAAATTTGACTAGGGTCATTAAAGAGGTCGAAATTCTAATAATATGAAAACAATATAAAATCGTGTTTACTATTTCTCGCAATATACAAAAAATTATAAAATAGTCATTTTCGACCATCAAACCAATTTGAAATTCGAGCATTTTCCTCTTAAAAGTTGGCTACAAAGCACAAAGGTTTTTTTTTACAAAGACTTATTTGTAGTTCGCGAGATTTTGAAGTTTGCGCATTTTAAAATTGCGAGAATGCATAGTGCGAGGAACTTCAATATGGCGGCTATTCTAGCCTCCGCCAGGGTCTTTCCGGTCAGCAAAACTCGGCTTCACAGTATGTCTGCATTGAGGCTAGGCAGCATGTCCACGAAACGCTCGGAGCCAGTACGTGTAATTCAAAGTTGTATGGTGTTCGGGTTTATATCATCACTGTGTTATTATTGTAATTATTCGGACAATCGCCATTTTGGCAAACTTCGCAAGTTTAGTACAGTGAGAGAAGTGCAGCAAGGCTTCGAACTTGGACATGTGACACTCGGTTCCTGAAAAAGAATCTATGGACTGTAAGTAAACTTTTACTATAAATATTACGCCGTGATTCGTGTAAATAAAGTACTGCTTGTGCAACATGCATGCCTTTGAAAATTCCATAGAATGACCTTGGTCAGGTTTTCGGCGTTATTATCCGCGAGTGATCATTTATGGTTTACATGTATTTTTCGGTAACAAAACTTTACTAGGATGATTGAAGGTGTCAACGCAGAAATTAAATGTAAATAATTAACAAATTTGAATTCGAAAAATGAATGTGAAGGTCATGACCTTGCCTTTTACAAGACTTCAAAAATGCAAGTAGGCCTATTCCATGGTATGCTTTTTGAAAATTTCAAAGAGAAAATTGAACAACGACTTATGAAAACTAACAGACAGGGGCAAATTTTGTATCATTTGCGAAGTAACAAATTTTTGGAATTCTATGCTTTGTCATTGCTTGCACAATAACTCAAACGACGCGTTAGTTATCCGTAACATGCCAAAACCAATGCAAACATACTGTATCATACGAAAAGTCGTATATTTTCATTGGTTTCGACGCCTTGCGGAAGCAACATGTTAAATCCCTTGGAAGTTACGTGTTAAGTCACTCGTATGCTACGTGTCACTATAGTCGCTAAAGTGCTAATTGGCCATTATCTTGCCGCTTGGCCTACTGAGCAGCTATTGGGGCATTATACTGAACCGTTATTGGGGTGTTACTGAGCAGTTATTGTGATGTTATTGAATGTTGCTAATATATGGTATTATTTTAATGCTGCTATGAAGCTACCTTAGTCTCAACCTACAATATCTTATAAGTTATTATTCAGAGGCTACTTAGAAGTTATTGTTAACTTAATGAAGCAAACAAGACAAGTTTTCTGTTTCTAGTTAAAAGGATTGAGCATAATCGCAAATAAAATACTTCAAACGACGGTATTTTATTTTTTTAATGAAAATAGTAATTATAATACAGCATTTCTATCGATTCGATAATTTGTCGTTTTCGCTTTGGGTCGACCCATATGGACTATAAATGTGTTTTTTTTATATATATAATTTGCTTGGACATTTCAATATGGGCCATTGGGCCTATAAAAGATTGTCATTACGTGACTATCTGTCAGAAAATTGAAATAGTTTCTTGGAAAATCTGGGCTAAGTGCCACTTAGGATTTCCTCGTTCAACAGACATCGGAACTGACGCGTGCGTTTATCATCGCATCAACTTCTGCTGAGAAGATCAAACATGTCAAACAACTGCTGATGCAGAAGATCAAACAACTGCTGACTGGCTTCTTCCACGCTGTCGTCAGAGGAAATAGACTTCTACGTCAGCTTCCGCCGAAGTTCATCCTTCAGGGAGCACGTAGAAAATGTTGCTGTTGCCGCTGGACGTCGGTCGTTCGCTCGGGCAGTTTTCCGCAGTTGTTTCCACGCACTTTTCCAACTGCTTTCCACTCTGCGGCTTCGACCTGGACTCGTTCACGTCCAGCAGTGATGTTGACCTGGACACGCTCGGACTTGAGCACTTGCTAGTGCTCTGCAAGGTCATCAGGCTGGACAGCCTCCGGAATCTGGAGGCTGTGGTAAACCTTTTCAGCGAGTTCCTGCTCATGGACATCTCCCTGCTGTTCCTTGACTGTGGCACCTGCAAGGGCAGCACGGTGTACCCCTTCCAGCGTCGGTACGCTCTTTGGATGACCCTGGCCGAAACGTCCTGCCGCTTCCAGTGGATGGTGGAGGACACGATGGCCACCCTCTTGCGGTTGGGGAACTGCTTCTTGAACTTCTCCTCCATCTGCTTGCGTAGCTTCAGGAAGTCTGCCGTCTCATCCACGTGGCCCAGCACCTTCTTGACGAGGGCGTGCAGGATGTCCAAGCAGTGGATCTTGTCCCCGCGGGCGATTGGCACGTCGAAGGACACCAGGGCGATGATGTTTGGTTTCGGCACTCGCAAGGGAGGATCCAGACTGTCCAGGAATTCGGAAGTCTTGTTGAGTGGGATGAACTGGGTGGCCTGGGGATCGAAATTGGCCCAGTTGACGTAGAACATCTCCAAGTCTTCCTCCACGATGCCCAGCTCCTCCTCCTGGTGGGCCTGGTTGAAGTTCTCCAGGATGACGGCGATGTACATGTTGATGACGATCATGTAGTTGATTATGATGTAGGAAACCAAGTAGATGACCGCAAACGTTGGGTTGCCGCAGTCGCCGTTCGGTAGGTTGCGGTAGTGGGCATCGCACTCTGGAGGCGCCACCATTAGCGGTCCTAGCATGTCGCTCCAGCCGGCGGAAGTGATCAGACGGAAGAGCAGTAGCATGCTGTTGCCGAACGTTTCGAAGTTGATCATTTCGTTGATGACACCTTGGTGTTTGACATAGCCGAACAACGACATCCCCATGATGGCGTAGATGAACATGATTAGAAAGAGCAAGGCACCAATGTTGAATAGGGCTGGCAAGGACACCATCAGGGCGAAGATCAGCTTGCGGATGCCCTTGGCCGCCTTGATCAAGCGCAGAACTCGGCCGATGCGAAAGACACGGATCACCCGAAGCAGGGTAGGGCTGATGAAGAATCCGGTTAACAAATCCCTGAGGACGATGCCTGGAAGAGATTTAAATGGTGATATTATAGGCTGAAAACATGATTACCAAAGGATAGCGTGCTTCCCTTGATAGCATGTGGAAAAAGTTCCAAGAAGAAGGATTCGTAGTTGATGCATGTTCTGTGAACTTGTAGTTCTTAAACTACAGTAAATGGGCAGGTGTGCAGTTGCGATTTTATAAGTATTACTACAGTAATTTTAGACACTCTTATTCTATTGTTCACATGTTTAATGAAAAATAGTTAACTCTTGTGATACTGGAGCTAACAGAAATTGACTGTAGTGATACTGCAGCTGACAGCAGTTTACTTTAATGGATATACTATAAGCTGGCAGGGTGGTAGCATTTCTTTGTAGTAAAACTACACAGGCATGCACCAGTCTGCTGCAGTGATGCACCAATTCACGTTAGTGGTTCATATACCACCAGTGATACATGTACTGCAGCTGACAGCAGTTGTATTTGATGCTACATGTGGCAAAACCAGTTCACAGAAGTTGGCAGAACTAGTTCAGCTGCAGTTCACTGAAGTGATATTACAGCTGACAACATTTCACTGCAGTTAACTTGCTATCCTAGCAATGCCATTTTCAATCAACTTTGCAGAAGCCATTTCATGGTGATACTGTAGATTTGCAAAATTTGAGGTTGCTTTTTTGTTTTAGCCTCTTAATGCGCCCCAACAAAAAAAATATATTCTTACGTTTTAAGATATCGTGCACTGATCTAGCAAATGTGCTATCATGCATGCAACGGTTTTGATAATTTTCGGTTTTTGCTGACATTTGAGATTTCACAAAGTTTCTTACCCAGAATCGAAGTGATAACCAAAATGAAATCGAAAATATTCCACGGTATCGTGAAATAAAAATGGCGAAAGGCTAGGATTTTGATGAATGCTTCCAATGTGAATAACCCCGTGAAAATCATGTTGGTCAATTCCAAGGCCAAATCCACTTCCGGGGGCTGATTGTAATGCTCCACCCCCATGCTGAGCATATTCAACATGATGACAACGAAAATAGCCATCTCGAATCTGAAATCAAACAAAAAAACAAGCAGCTGGTTGCGATATTCTGCGTACGATGTCTTTCAAAAGAGATTACAGTAATGCCGTACATACTTTCTGCTCATGCACAAATTGTAGAAGAATATCTGCAGTTTATTTTTCGGACGATGGATTAACTTTTGAGGTTTTTTTCGACCCAGCTTTTTCATGGCTGCGTAGTAGTTTTTCTGGCTCTCTGTCAAAAAGATGTCCAAAACACCGCCTTCGTACTAAAAAAGACTAATTATTTGTGGCTTCAACTTGATTTAAAGAAAGTTCTCCAAGCTTAACTTGGGGAAACATGAACTGTCAGAAACAAGTATCTTAAAATTGAAATTATGATCAAGACTGCAAAATTTATCTGATGATTTTTAGTGACTCTACCAGTTGTAATTATGCAAATTCCTGATTAAAACATGTTTGTTATAAGAATTCAGTCAATTTGCTTTTTTTTTAAAAAAAGCTGTGAAATCGTAATTGATCAGTTCTGATGAATAACTGTTTTGAAAGGTCCGAAAGATAAAAAAAAATACAATATGAAATAATTCATTACTGTACAGTACCTTTTTCTTTAGCATATTGAAGTTGTCTATGATTACACCAATGAACAGATTTAAGGTGAAGAAAGATCCACAAACTATGAAGATGACGAAGTAGGCGTACGCAGCCATGTTAACTTCGTACAGGGGCTGCTGATCCACTTCTCTGGCATCTGAAGCATCCGCCATTATCTCCATCCAACCCTCGAAAGTTGCCTGTTAAGTTAAATTTTGAGTAAAATTGCTCCATTAACCATGTGGATCAATATCATCAGAGAATGTTCAGATTTTCAATTGGTGCATTTGGAAAAAAACAACTGGATTCGTTGTCAACGCACCAGTATCCAACTTCTCTAAATCAATACTACAATCTATTGATGTCTAAATTACACGTAAAATCAAAAGTAGCTAACATAATCTTGGCCTGAAAAGATGGTTGCTTATTGAAGTGCATGAATGATGTCTTAACAATGGATGACAGAAGCTAGCTTATGGTGAAATGTGTTTAATGTTAATTGTTGGAAGGTTCAAAAGTCAACCAAAATACTTGCCACTTGGAAGAGCGCCAGATAACCTTGTCCAACATGATCAAAATTGACGTTGGAATTTTCCCAAGTGTAATTGTTCATGAGACATTCGGATTTATTGTTGACTTCTTCCACCGGCAAGCGATCACCCTCTTCATCCACGCACTTGTAAAATTTTCCTGCGAAGAACTGCACCCCCATGATGGAGAACACCAGCCAAAAGACCACGCACACCAAAAGCACATTGACAATGGATGGGATGGAGGACACCAAGGCATTCACCACAATCTAGAATGTATTGAGGACAGGTAATATTGTTTGTGTACATTTGCAGTTATTGGTAAATCGTACGTAGAAGTCACTGAACCATCGACTCAGCAATTTTATTGATCTAGACCTGCACAAGTACCATTATTGTAAAACGGTGTACACGAAAGTAACAGAACCAAAGACTCAACAATGCCTTTAACGCTGCATCATGTACATTGTTACATAGAATGTATATGTTCAACATAGATGTTTTACATACCTTCATTCCTTGCCATTTCGAGATGGCCCTCAGTGGTCGAAGTGCCCTCATAGTCCTCATTGATCTCAGAGCTGTCAAATTGGCGCTATTTTCCACAACCAAACTGAATATTGACACCTGAAAAATGAAAACGATAAATCTTTCAGCTGTCGCCTTCATGTTTCATGACTTGCCATTGTCATATTTCACTTGCCAGAACGATGATGAAATCCAGAATTGTCCACACATTGGTGAAATACACGAAAAAGCCATGAGCTATCCATTTTAGTAGCATTTCCAGAGTGAACAGCACGGTGAATATTATATTAATGCAATAAAGAATGATTTGGAGCTGCTTGTTACTCTCCAGATAAACGTCTTCGAAACACTGAGCAATAAATAGAAATATTTCTTTAAATTGCTGGAAAACATTTTGAATTTTTTTAAGAACTGTTTTTGGGTGCTGTTGGTGCACCGAAAAGGTTGACAACTTAATTTATATGTTAATGCAACATTTCTCAAAGGCCCTTTCAAAAATATAATAAAAGCAACGTTTTTTCAAAACAATGTTACAATTCACCGTTACTGCTATATTAAATTTAATATTGTTATACATAGAAAAATTGAAACATATTAATATTGGGATTTACCAAAGATATGCTACTGGCAAGTATAAGTCCAAGAACAATCCATTCGAATGCAGGATAATCGACTAATTGCAGAGTGGACTTTCGAAAAAGGAACCAGATATGGCCTACTTGTGAGGCCAACAGGGAAGTACAACAACAGCATCTGAAAAAAAAGGAAAGGAACTAAGTAAATTGGGACTTGAATGAATTTGATGGAAACTTTGAAAAACGCGTGTTTCCATTAGAATGTTAGATGAAAACCTTGAATATGTTTTTATTGGCAAGTTTGATGAAAACAATTGCATACTTGATGACAACAGATTCATGTTTTCATTGGAAAAGTTGATGAAATCTTGACAATGAAATCATTGTCATCTTTTTCATTGGATAATTCGATAACATTAAAAACATGTACGCTTTTGTTGGAAATTTTGCAAAATAATTCAAGGCATATGACATATAGCAATGATGCAAGACCACATTATTGACAATTATGATATTGTTCTGAACATCAACTTACTTCGTATAGCAAGATTCTGGAAAACAGTCCTCTGGCCACCTGTCTTCCAATGGGATTTGGACTTCTTCATCATCATCATCGGCCATGGTAGAAGAATGGTTTATCGTTGTTGGTTGGGAGGAATTTGGAGTCTCGTGGCCAACGCTGTTACTTCCATGGCCTTGTTCGCTCTGCAGAGTAGGCAGAGACGCCGAACGGTGCAAGGTATCTTGACAGGGACCCACCTCCTTGTCCGGAGAGGCTTCTCCATTTTCGGCAACGATGTGTTGCGCTGATGATTTATGGTGATTCATAGAAGAACCATAGATTAAATTGTCGACGTAAGTTACTACTGGTTGCCAAGTCACTTCTCGAGACTCGGAAGATTCACTGCTAGAACCTTCAGAACAAATGTTAGGACATATGATGAGATTCATGCCATTTATCAACATTAACTGAACCAACCTTTGATAGTGACTTACTCGAATCACCGGAGTTTGTTGGACTGCCCCCATCATTCGATTTGGATTGATGGTTGTTGGATTGATCTCCTGAAGCATGTGATGGTCGTCCGCTGGTCATACTGTTTGACCTGCTCAGCGGAAGGATTGCATTACTGCGCTTGAAACAGCAACATGTCAACAGAGATTTTATTCTTCGAATTCCCGTCTCCAATCTCGAAACATCTTCATCCTGCGTCGGTTAAAAATACAAGATCAAATAAGAAATCTTGTAGATGTTTTGTTAATTTACGTCTTTGTAATTGGATCAGTAAAGATGAAAGACAAATGGTCCAATTGTTAAGATAACGTTCAATTTTTTTTATATTAATCTCAAATTTTCCTAAAATTTAATCGAATGTTAGTCACTTAGCCGTTGACGTTGTCTTTGTTTAGCATAAAATAAACTTATATCTGATTGGTTTCCCAAATTTTAAATCAGAAAATTAAATCACTCGCTACATTGTTTAAACAACTTACCTTTAAATTTCGAAAGTTCTATAGTATCGGTAATTTCGGAACATTCCATAGAATGTCGTCAATTGATAAAAAGTTAACTGCATGGTCATTAAATTGCAAATTATCTAGACATTGTTGACACTGAATGTTTTTAACATGTCATTAAATTGGGAAAAAATGGCATAATATGGATGTCATTATTTTTGGCTTGTGCTACCTGTGGTGTGGTATTGAAGCAGAAATGAAGGACTTTACTGTACAAAAGATTGTTTCAAAGTACTGTACTTCAATTCTTGTAGTAGGCCTACATTTACTTTTAAATTTAGAAACTGCACTGGTAGTTTTGAACTCTGACCTTGTTGTTTCCAGTAGCGAGCTTGTCCGAATTGAAGGAGCTGAGCAAAAGAGCCAGGAAAAGGTTCAAAACTAAAAAATTGCCGACGATGAGGGCAGGCAGAAAAAGCGCGATGCAGGCTTGACCACCGTTGCCGCTTGACCGCATGCAGTCGAACAGAGGCTCGATCCATTCCCCGCAAAGAACGCGAAATATCATGAGAAAAGCGTGGGGAAAATCCCGAAAATTCCACCTGATCAATGCAAAAATTCAAATGTTGCAAAACAAGTTATACACGATATCGGGCTTCTTAAATTTTCAAAAGATGCATCCAACCTCGGCACTGATTCCGGATAAAAGTTTTCTGCTCGGTAATTATTCCCGAAAAGTTGCATTCCAAGAACTGCGAAGATGTACATGATGATGATGAGGACGAAAGTCAGGTTTCCCAAAGCCCCGATTGAGGACAGGATAATCGACAGCAGCACTTTCATGGTTGTCCAGGATTGGGCCAGTTTGAATACTCGAAGCTTGGAAAACGAATTTTTTTTTTTTGCAAATCAGACATTGTGCAATTCGTTAACAAACCTGGGCATTTTTCACTATTTGATAATTCTATGAAAAATAAATTTACGAAATTGCGTTTCCTTCAGAAGACTCAAAGCCGCCATCTTGAATTTTTAAATTTAATGCCATGCATGTTTTTCAACTAATGCATGGATCTTGGTAGAACTTTTTTACTATCATAATTATTAGAGGAATCTTCAACAAGTATTTGAAATTGCAGTTTTGAAAATATTTCAACTTTAAAAATACGGAAAACTAAGCGGAAATGAAATTTTATGACAGAATTTATAGACCTTTATTGACAATGTAAAATGGATTATCGTATTGTAATTGTTCTAACTAATACAATAGTTTCTGAAAACTCCAGCCTATAATGTTTTTTCGCTTTTACTAAACTCATACAATTTCTCTGTGAGATTCTCTCTTATGAATTCATGATTTTAAGACCTTTAGTAAACTTACCAATCTCAGTGCTCTGAGGACAGAAAGTCCATTGAAATTTTCAAAACTTAAGTCGATCAAGCTTCCAACTACTGCGATCAAGTCGAAAATATTCCATCCATTTTGGAAGTATGCCTTACTCAAAGCCATCAGTTTCAGAAATGCTTCTAGTGTAAAGATTACAGTGAATACCTGTAAAATATAATTATTTGGCTAGATTTTCAATTCAGAAGAATCTGGTCAGAATGATGACAAGCGAAAATGATAATACTGTAAATGGCGACATGAAAATTTATTACGGAAATTCGGTGAACCATATTTACGGAAGTGGCTAAGAATTTGGCAAACATCATGCCCATCATTTTTTTACGAAGATGAAAAACCATTGAAAAATTTGCATAAGGTGCTATTGAGAATCTTCCAACAATTATAACTAGTAATTTTATAAGTTATTTTGGAATTTCTTTAAAATTTTGTCTTTCTGTGATTGCCACTGCCAGAGTTAATGAAATTTAATGGCATATTATTTTTGTTCTTCAAATGTTATTCTCCAAGCCAAGTTTACTGTCAAAAACATAAAAAAAATCGAATACTTCGCATGTTTTACAACATTTTGACATTATATTCGGTTTGCTGAGTACCTTATTTCCAGCACTTAAAACTGCCCTCGTTGTCTGACTCATTCCATGATGTTCTGCGGCTAAAAATGCTGTGTTCAAAATGATGCAAACTGTGATGAACAGCTCGAAGAATGCGTCTTTGACGATGACATACAGTCCATTTTGAAATTGTAGCCAACATCGGTATTGACAACAACAGACTTGACAGCAACCACAGTTGCGGTCAGGAATTATTTCTACAGAAAATGACAAAAACGTCACATTTGGTTTCAATCGAAGTGACGAGATGTTTGTTTGTACGAAAAAGAAAGTTACTTTGCTGTACTACGTAGATGGGCGTTGGAGGACGTCCTTTAAATACTTTTGACTTCGGTGTTGAATTGAGCTGGCTTTTCTTTTTTCCATTTGGTAAGGGGGAATTTATGTTGGGGTCGACTAGCTTCAGAGGCGATAAAATTGCCTGTTTAAAATGTTGAACATATTGATAATGAGGATTGTTTATTGATGAATCAAACTGAAAACATGATTCTTTAATGACACACATGATTGAATTAGCACCAAATGCAGGCACCTTTGCACTTTTTGTAACTTTATTTTGACTCCACGTGTTTTCAGCATTTAGGCTGGAATCTGCATTCTTCAGCATGTTTATGGCGTTGGCACTTCCGTTAGCAAATTCACTTCCGGTCACGTGATTTTCTTTGTTGTTATCTATGGTATCCATTGGCACGCCTGGAATCATGTCAGTGTCACTTGCTGCGTGCTTGTCATGTTCTGCAAAATGAAAATTTAAATTCGACAGATTAATTTTCACGTCATCGACGAACATTCTTAAGTTTTATCTTTGGAGGACTCGACGCATCTTGATTTAATTTTTCTTGAAAGATTAATCAGATATGAAACAAAATATCCAAGGCATCCAATTTGAATTAAATTAGAAACTGAGAAAAAATCCTATTAAAATTCGATTATACAGTGCATGGTGGATTTATGAAAATCACCTTTATTTTTCATCTACAGTATTCACATGTGCATTATATCTTAATGAAAACAATCTTGACAAACAATCTTTAGCATTACGGATTAACAGTGAATCAAAATACGAGCCCGAATTTGACAACACTGGTGATTACCATGTTGCTGATTTTAACTCACATTTCCCCAATTTCTAGAAACTGACCTATCTAGAAAAGAAATTTTGTTTCAACTGTATTTTTCTTTTCCGAAGTCTGGTTCAAACCTTACGTACTTCACAGTCATGAGTAAGTTTCGCACGTTTGATTTTTATATCCAAATTCGTCAAATTTTTGAATTTAATTCCAAAAGATTGTCACCATGCAGTTTTTCCGATCATTTTATATATTTTTTTACCTTCATCCTTGGCTTTCTCCTCCACAATTTCCGGTAGCGCTTCCACCTCCTGGAGCGGATGTCCAACTTCTTGGTCAGTTTTCTGCATTTTAACTTGGTCAGTTTTCTGCATTTTCTCTTGGTCAGTTTTCTGCATTTTCTCTTGGTCAGTTTTCTGCATTTTCTCTTGGTCAGTTTTCTGCATTTTCTCTAGGTCAGTTTTATGCATTTTCTCTAGGTCAGTTTCGGTTTTGAGGCCTCCGTTATGGGTTTTCGTTAGCGGCATCCCCACATTTTCGTTTTCATCGTCACAACTTGATTTCGGTTGTTCCATGACAGACTTCTTCCTTTTCTTCTTGGTTTTCTTGGGAATTTCAGGCGGTTTAGGCTGCTCTTCCCTATTCGATATGGTTATCGCCCCTCTTCTGGTCATTATAATCCTTTTGTTGGGCGATTTTCTGGGCATCGTCCCCGTCTTTTGGTCTCCGGAAATGCGGTTGCTGTTCTCCTGAAGCAAAAACATTTGGACTTATGAACAGATCCAAGATCAACCATGCAGATTGCGGAGCAGCTCTAATTGAGTTAGGCAGGTGGTTTTCAGGCTTTTTTTTGGGATTTCAAGCTGAATTCTATGCATACAAAAAGCGATTCGAATCGATGTCCGATTCAATGGCACCCATTGAAATCATACTTACAGCTTCGGTGTTATTTACCTCCTCTTCGTACGAAGAGGCCACCACCGCCAACATCAAGTTAATCAAATAAAAAGAACCGAAGAACACAACAAATACGAAAAAAATGACGCTTGATGGACCGCAGGTGGCCAGGATCTGTAATTGGATGGAAATTAGCCGTTTGAATGTCGTTGAAAAGAAGTGCAAATAACATAAAGTAAAACAGTAAGAACAGATGTATGAGAAAAGAGGACCAAAAAACATTAATTGGAATTGGATTTAGGTGCGATGTGATGAGAATGTATACAACGCTCGGTGTCATCTGTGATCTTTTAAAAAAGGTTCATTAAGTTATCACAGAGGTGGATCAATTCGTGGGTTCTCCAAAGGGTTATCATTTCTACTTCCGGTTCTCTGCGATTGTTTGTTGCATTAAAAAATTGATATCGGGGATAAAAGATATAATAATTCTATATTTATTTGGTGTTATTTTGTTTTGACATAGAATAACCTCTTTTCCCTTATACCTAAGGGGGCAGTTTTGGAGTTTCTGATGTCTAGAAAATGGCCGAAATGATACCCGAGAAAATTTCGGGAACATTTTTAATGATTGACGTCATCTATAAAAATTCAGATGATGACGGTATTCTGAAAAATTCTGATGATGACGGTATTCTGAAAAATTTGATCAAGACGCCATTCATAAAAATTCTGATGATGACGCTGTTCATAGAAATTCTGATGATGATGCTATTCATAAAAATTCTGATGATGACTCTATTCATTAAAATTCTGATGATGACGCTGTTCATAGAAATTCTGATGATGATGCTATTCATAAAAATTCTGATGATGATGCTATTCAAAAAAATTCTGATGATGATGCTATTCATAAAAATTCTGATGATGATGCTATTTATAAAAATTCTAATGATGATGCTATTCATAAAAATTCTGTGTGATGTCGGCATCCCATTGGATAATGACGTCACTCATTACATTTCTATTGATGACCTCATTTGTTAAATTATGATGATGCCATCATTCATTAAAATCGTGATAATGACGACATTCATTAAACTTCTAATGATGGCGTAATCATCCTAATTGTAATGGATGACGTAATTTACTATGCAGCACCAGATGTAGTTCTAAGTAGTTCCGTGACTTTTAATTCATTTGTTGAAGGATCTTTTGAAATGGTCACTTTCAAACAAATGACTACAATATTTTAGAAAATTGCCTGGTTAGGCATACCCTGTTATAAATATTTTCCCAGAAGTCCAGTGTAATCAATTGAAAGGTGGTTAGCATTGCCCAGCCGAAATTATCGAAACTGGAATAGCCGAAATTAGGATTTTCGCCGATGTCCGGCAGGCACGTGTAATTGCTCGGACACGACCTAAAATAGATATAAAGTATGCATGAAGAGCGTGTTTTTATCATTGATGAACTCAAAAAAATTACCATCTAAATGCCCTGGAATGTACTGTACATGTAGCTATAAAAATTATCGCTGTATTTTGCATGCACTTAGTTAAACAGTTTCATAGTGGCCATTATTTGTCAGTCTAATTCAGTTATTTACTACAGTACAGGTTGTTACAAAAGAATCGTCAGGTTTTAAAAAGATATATTTTGGAAAGTATTACAGATACAGTTGTAAATGACACATGAAGAAAAAGGGAAAATGTTCAAGTTTTTAATCATACCATCACATATGTTCGATGTGAGATCCTCTTGGCAAACGACACACGTCTATACGGTAGTCCAGTTTGACCCATAAAAGCTGAAGTGTCCCTATCAATGCTAGTCACAGCAGCTCGCATACTCGAGCACACAAAACTCTTTCTGCTGCATAGTCGCCATATTGGATACTGTGTTCGTGCTGCCACCCTTTCTTTTCGGGTGTCATTTAGTATTATATCTGCAATACTTTGTACTGTTTGTTTTTCAAACCCGATTATTCTTTATGGTAGCAAGAGACTTGTATTTATTGTATACATATGTCTCAAAATCAAGTTATTTAAAAAAATTTAAATGTGACATTTGGAAAATGTTCAAGGCAGTTTTAGACAATGTCACTATCAAGTAATTTGTGAAATTACAGTGTTTAGTGTCACTTACCAAGCCCCTGAAGAATTTCCACACACTTGAAATCCTTCCTGTTCTTGGTGCCAGTTTTGCTCGTCTGCAATAAAACTTCAGGAAGATTTTATAAAAATTAAAGAAGTCAAGAACCTTTAGGTTAATCTTAATTTGTAATGCTACTATTTTTCAAATAACAGATGATCAAAATATATTTTCATAAATCTTTAAAAGAATTTATCCAGTTTTTGGTTTTTACATATTTTCATATTTCTTGCTCGTTACTGAATTGGTTACCTTTTATAATCACTTATATTCATCAACTCAAAAGGCATATCTTGAACACATTTATTCCTTAAAACACCCATGAAAATTTGCAGACCAAAAAGGGCAAAAACCATCAGGCAAAAGACGGTTAGGGCCATCACTTCGGTCAGCATGGTCACGGAATGCAATAATGCATTGACGATTGTTTTCAAACCTAAAATAATGTTTAGAAGTTTGAGAAGTGTTAATTTTTGTAATCGGATTAATCCGATTAATTAATGTTGATTAAGAATACTCGTGTATCTAAAATCTAATAAGTAAATACCTGGCAATATTGACACTGTTTTTAGGGCTCTTAATACCCGAAATGTCCTTAACCCGGATAAATTTCCTAGTTCGACAAATATTGTTACAAACCTGTAAATATAAATAAAAATCATTATTATTCAGTTCAGGACTCCCGAAAGTTCCTGTTTTACTCCATATTTAAAAGCATTTCCTTAAAAAAATGTTATGTCTTCATGACTACTATTTTAAGCATATTTGGGATTTTCAGAAGTTTTTCTTTAATAAAATTAACCCTTTAGTTTAGCATGATATTCATTAGGATTTATAAAATCGGTTTACTGTAAAAATAACAATAACGACAGAAAAATTAGAAGTTTGGGTAATTCTTTTGAATATTAATATTGTTTGTTTTATTATTTGAATGACAACCAAATGACTAGGAGCGTTATCTATGAGTTTTTGTTCCGAATTTTTAGTATTTCAGTATTTGCACTGTTTATGAAAACGTCGAAAAGTTAACAAAATAACTGATAACAAAAAACGCCCTTATAATGAGCATGGTCAAATTATTCTTTCATGGTTATTTTAATAAAAATATTATAGATATGCGCAATGATTATGTAGTGTTTATAAGTGTTTTAATATTTAAAATTGAAGTAAATGTACTATTTAAATAGATAGCAAATAGCGATAAATACAAAAAATTGTTCCCATATTTATGATTGCAATATATGAAAAACACCCAAATCAAAAAAGAAATTTACATTCAAAAACTATTTTTTAAAAAAAGAAATGTATAGCCTATAAGTTGAAACATTGTAATGCAATTAAATTTATACATGTATGTTACGATTTTAAAATGAATCCTGAAATGCCTTGACGTGAACCCATTTTGAAAAGCTTTGAAATGCATTGAAGAGATTACCCCCTGTATGACCGCAAGTGAAAAGCAGTTTGTAACCAACAGCATAGCGGAAAATTCATGCCTCGAGCACTTTATGCACATATCTAATTAAATTGTGTATTTCGCAGTTATGCCAAACTGCCTAATTCCGCACGCATAATCGTCATTTTTCAACAAGTATCTGCGAAAAGCCTCGCCGGCTCTATGGCCAGACACGGGTCGCTAAAGCCCTGATTGAAATCAACGACTATGAAATTAATGACCGGAGTTATGTAACGACTGACCACGTGGTCGCGTTAAATAAGCCAAGTAAAATATGCATGGTAAATGCATCGGGCATAAAATAGAAAATTCTGACCGTTTCGTGCTGTTCGCCATTAATCAGTCGGAATAGCAAGGTCATTTTGCATCTCGTTATATTTCACATCCCTCGACGAAGATTTCGTTTATTTTTATGCATATGAGCTATTAGACGCAATTGTAAAATCTCATTTTGCTGGCATTTATGAATAATTTAGGCTCCGAACTCATCACGTCATGCATATCCAGAGGCCAACGCAAATTGCCCCACTGCCCAAATTAAGCTGAAAGCTTCAGCTGATATTAGTTTTATTTGATTGTATACTGTGTGAAACAGCGCCCTGATTACGTACACGTACGAATAAAAGGATCTTTTTCCTATATTCTGTATAAATGCAGTATTTGAAAAACGCTGTTCGGTTCTGTTTTAAATTAGAATTGTTATTAAATTTGAAATATTTTTTATTTATGTTGACTTATAATAAATGAGCAATATTGAGTATATTCTTTCCAAATTTAGCATTTTTTATCCCATCAGTATTTTTTTTAAGTTTCTTATCTCCGCATATTATGACTTTTTTTTTATTGCCTTTTTCGACTTTTTTGACCCTGCCTTATCCAAATTTTTTATAGCTTTCTTTTTCGACTTTTTTAACCCTGCCTTTTTCGGAATTTTATCCCTGCTTTTTCGACTTTTTATCCCTGCTTTATCGACTTTTTATCACTGCATTTTTCAACATGCAGGGAGGGATCCCTGCATTTCTCAATTTTTTTACCCCTGCATTTTTCGACCTTTTTTATTCCTGCCTGTTTAGAAATATTTTCATTGTGGTTATTTTTTTTTAAAAAAAATTGTTTCAATGAAGTAATTTTCAAATCAAATTTCTAAAGAAGGGTAAATATACTAAAGAATATATTTGAAAATGTATTTACATTGTATTTGGAGAAAACATTTCATCATAAAGTGCATTTTACAATACATTTTAAATTCATGATAAAAGAACGCAAATCTTTACGAATTGTACTTTGATAGTCTTGAAGTCACGTGTTAAATAGGAATGCAATAATTGGTTTAAAAAGAAATATATCACCGTGAGTAAATTTTTTAAACTAATAGTATGTCGATTTTGCATATGTGATATCACAACTTCCAAAGTGCCATTAGTAATTCTTCTAAGTGCCCCCACTAATTGTAATATCAAATTGCTTCACAATTATTTTAAATTTTAAAATGCATTTTAAAAATTAAATGCAAATGCATTTTATCAATTCAAGTGCATTTTAGCATGCATTGTAAATGTTTCATCAATTCAAGTGTATTTAATCAATTGCAATTCTATGAGTATGCATTTCATTTCAACATTACTTGAAAATATTGCCAAGAAACCAAACTGCAAAGTTCATATGGGATAATAAGGTACCGATAATGCCTTTCCTCGCCTTGAAGTTGATTCCTCTTATGTTTTTTTCAAGTTTATAAACTGAAATCATTTGATTTAAACACTATAAATGTTGAACTGATTCAAAACAAGTTCTAAATCAGCTTCAAATTTATTAGATATTTAGTGGATAATTCGTATAGATATAACAATTGGAGTGCAGAGTTTTGCCCTTGAAAACCCACAATAATCAATTTATGGGATCCATTTGGTGCACGACCTTCTTCAATTGCGTTCTTTAACATAATAAAATGTAAATGTTGCAGAAATCGATCAAGAAGCTGAAAATTGTAAACTAATATTTGTGAAATAATCCATGCATGCGTCAGTGGAATTGTGTTCACATGATGATAATGTCAGCACCATAGCAACAAACTGACCATGACTCGTTCAACATACAATTCATTTTGAGTTTCTTCTATTCAACCTTCTCTTACTCGTTAAATAATGCATGTGCCCGCACAAATTTGTTCCCAACTCATTTGTACTTGTACTTTATTTTTCCGCATGTTTTAAATAAAATTAGAAATATGTCAATAATGCAATAAACATGGAAAACGTGAAGTAAAATTTTGCGATTCATGTCATTGCAGCATATTATTTTCATATTTACTTTGTCGTTTGCATTAGTTTTAAAAATTACTTTGGTTGTTTTTCAACAGAGCATATAACATTAGGCAAAACCTGGTCAATGATCAAAGTGTGATCAGAATTATCATTGTTTGGATGCTTTTACTAAAATGCAGGATACTTTGGATGCATTTAAAAAATGAGTTTGAATCTAAAATAAAATATGTACAGGTTTTAACATTTCAATGCTTTTAAAAATGCATTTTGCGTCATTAAAATGCCTTTTAGATTCATTTTCAAGGTGCATTTTCTTTAATGCATTGAACAATTCATTTTAATAAGAGAAAATATATTTTGAAATGCATTGCAATGTTCCAACATTCAGAGTGGTCAAGAAGTCACAGCTATGAATTGTGTATTGTAGTGAAGCTTTTTCGAGTTACGGTGAAGGGTTTGTAATTGGGACTGCAAACTGGAAAAAATGATTGGGATGTAATTGAGGCAGTAACTGGAACAATTATTGGGGTGTAATTTGAAAAGCAACTGGAAAAATGATTGGGGTGTAATTGGTGTGACAGTTGACATAGAAAAGCCAATTAGATTTATTTCACCATGAAATTAAAGCCAGAGATCTGCTTCACATGACACATACTGTAATGTGTCAATAATAACATGTTCTTTTTCAGATTTATTAACCTCTCCCAAATGTTGTACGAAACTTTCACTGCTAGTATTTATGTATGGACAGCCCTCATTTATTTTTATAACTACATTCGCATTGTGCATAATATAGGACATTTTTGGAGAGGAAATGTAACCTGTTTTCACAGATATTATGACTTTGGCAAAAATATATTCCCTTTGAATTTAATTTGTACCATTAAGACATAAAATAAATATGCAGGAATTGCATTTTTCCTTAATATAAAAGCTGCACTGCAATAGTAAACCCTTTATACAAATGTACTGTAATTTTCAATATTTTTTCGTATTTTTCGGAAAATACGTAGAATGGGTCAGAAGAGTAAGCCAAGTGTTTCTTAGCTAATTGTCTACGATTTTAAAAGAAAAACTCGGATGTTCTCGGGAGCGGGTATTCCAAGATGACGGCTTGGCAAGTGGTATGCATTTGACAACATGAATAGTTAGGAACATTGTAATGAATTTCAAAATACATACGGTATATGTTTTTCAATATTAAAATGTATTTCAAAATAAATTCTGTGATATAAAAAGGCATTTCAACATAAACTTTGCGATATCCAAGTGCATTTTAAAAATAATTTTGTTATCAAAATGCATTTCAAAATAATTGATCTTATTAACATGCAATTCACAAACATTGTTCTTATTAAAAATGCATTTCATAATAATCTTATGTAAATGCATTTAAAAAACAACTTAAAAATACATTTTGCGTTATTAAAATGCATTTGAAAATACATTTTGCTTCATTAAAATGCATTTCAAAATAATTGATCTTATTAACATGCAATTCACAAACATTGTTTTTATTAAAAATGCATTATATAAAAATCTCATGTAAATGCATTTAAAAAAAAACTTAAAAATACATTTTGCTTCATTAAAATGCATTTGAAAATACATTTTGCTTCATTAAAATGCATTTGAAAATACATTTTGCTTCATTAAATTGCATTTGAAAATACATTTTTCTTCATTAAAATGCATTTGAAAATACATTTTGCGTTATTAAGTTAAAATGCAATTAAAATTACATCTTGGGTTATTAAAATGCATTTGAAAGTAAATTTTGCGTTATTAAATTGCATTTTGAAATCTATTACAGTACCTTTAAAAATGTCTCAATATTTTCGAATGCATATTTTTATGCATTTCTTCTCAATTTGGGTTCATCCACCCTATTTTTTGTAAACTGGCATATCCACTAAATGTTGATGTTTATTTTATAAAATCACACCACTAAGTTCAAAACTACTAAATATAGATTATCAGAGCAACTTGCCGTAGATTTTAATTTCAACGATCTATAGAATGAAAAAAAATACCTAGTGTGTAAATACAAACAAAAACTATGGACAAAATTATGATACAAAATTATGATTTTGCATCATTTTGATGCATGAAATTTTGCATGAAAATTAATTTTGTACTCTAAGATGGCGGCCATTCTCGTTTGACCCACCCGGTATTTTGTTCTCTGGACCATACATGCGCTGACTGTTCCCAATTAGCTTCTCGGCTGTTTTTTCAAAAACATTGATTGCCCTTATCGTGCATTTTTATTTCATTTCACGCAAACTTGCTAGCCTATATTTTGCACAATTGGCCCCGCCCCTCGCCATTCGCACGCTATGGGGATTTTAGCAGAAATTGGACAGGAAGTCCGAAGCTGCGAAATTGCCAATTTTTCTACCTAATTTCATCTGGTTTGAATTCTCCTTGATTTCCGGGTGGTAACCTGACACTTCATTCTCGGTAATTAGGCAACAAGTGCGCGTTATTAGCGCCCTTAAAACCAATGTCACGACCATTGTTTTTGGACTCGCAATAAATAGGCTGTAAACTTTGCGAAAACAAGCAATTATTTGGCACTATCTGCGCCTTGAATTATAGCGTTTGAACCACGTGTCGCTTAGGGAATAAACCTGTCGTGACGTTGTCGCAGTTGCAACTTGCGTTTTTGCGGTCAACTGCTACATTTTGGCCAAGGCCTGGGTGAGTTATTGAAACGTCGATAAAACTAACTCGTAAATTTTAATGTAGTTTTTTTTTCACGGACGTTTTCTGCCTTGTTTTATTGTTGCGTTTCTCGACCATTATGGAAATTAAACTTCGCTTAGTCAGAAGTTAAATGCTCTAGCGTGGAAATGGGATTTTTTGGCTGAGTAATGGCTGACTGGTTTGGAAAGACTCAAATGAAAAACTGTTACACCCCTTTATTTTCGTAAATGTGTTAAAATCATGCTACTTAAAAACCTAAATGCGTATATTTGCGTTTAGATTGGTGGAATATATTGGAGAAAACTTATGAATTTGTGAAATGTTTTGGAAATTTATATATCGAATTGGTGCGCAACGTATTTAAAGATGCGTTTGCTTTGGAGAAATGCATTGAAAGATGCATTAGAATTGGCTTAAAGGAATTGGAAAATGGATGAAATGCATCCTAAATTGCGCTAAAATTGGGGAAATGCATTTCAAATGTTTCGAGAAGGTAACCACATTTGAAATGTTTTGGAAAAAATACATGCATTAATTGAAAGATGCGTTTGATTTAGAGAAATGGTTTAAAATATGCATTATAATTGAGGAAATGACTTGGCAATAATTTTGAAAACAAACTACATTTGACATGATTCGGAATGCAAACTATTTTTGAAATGATTTGGAAAGAAAACTATATTTCAAGTGATTTGGAAAGAAAACTATATTTCAAGTGATTTGGAAAGAAAACTACGTTTGATATATATATATACACATGTATTGTATATATGTTTTGGAAAGAAAACTACGTTTGATATGTTTTGGAAAGAAAGCCACGTTTGATATGTTTTGGAAAGAAAGCAACGCTTGATATGTTTTGGAAAGAAAGCAACGTTTGATATGTTTTGGAAAGAAAGCTACGCTTGATATGTTTTGAAAAGAAAACTGCGTTTGATATGTTTTGGAAAGAAAGCCATGTTTGAAATGTTTTGGAAAGAAAGCTACGTTTGATATGTTTTGGAAAGAAAACAACGTTTGATATGTTTTTGAAAGAAAACTATGCTTGAAATGTTTTGGAAAGAAATTACGCTTGATATGTTTTGGAAAGAAAACTACGTTTGAAATGTTTTGGAAAGAAAACGACATTCGAAATGTTTTGGGAAAAAAACGACATTCGAAATGTTTTGGAAAAGAAACCGACATTCGAAATGTTTTGGAAAGAAAACGACATTCGAAATGTTTTGGAAAGAAAACGACATTTAAAATGTTTTTTGAAGGAAAACTGCGTTTGAAATGTTTTTGAAATGAGAACATGCATTTGAAATGTTTCGGAAAGAAAACTACATTTGAAATGTTTTGAAAGGAAAACTGCATTTTAAATGTTTTGGAAAGAAAACTACACCTGAACTGTCTGTTATGGAAAGACAACTACACCTTAAATTTTTTTGGAAAGAAAACTGCATTCTGAAATGTTTTGGATGGAAATGGCATTATAAGTGTTTTTAAAAGAAAATTAAATTTTACTAGTGGAAAAATAGTTTTGCTAATTTTCTTCTCATTCAATTTTTTGAAACTTGCCAATATAATTTATACATATGATTTACTTCAGTAAACGAAATTGACACAAGTATTAACTTTTACTTTACAGGTTTCAAATATTACTAGTTTTATCAAATTTCGCCAAACATTTACACTTAACGTCGAATTTAATAAATCTTTTTTGCAAAATTATTTTTATCGACATTTTTGTTATATTTAATTTTGTCACGACTTTTATATTTACTTAAATTTCGAAATGCTTTTAGAAATGCTGCAACACTCGAAAACTTGTGCCTATTGATACATTGTATAACCATAAATAACACACAAAAATAAACCTATTGACTAAATAAGCGAATAATCGATGAAGCCATTCATAAAATGCTTTGAAGTATTGCTGTGTCCTACACAAGGTCGTTTTGAATTGAGTTCTTACTGTATGCATGGCCGTTCATACTTTTGAGCTGACCAATTTTTTTTTTTTTTTTTTTGCATTTTTGTAGAATATTGGGCTCGTAATTTCCACACGAATGACACATAGTAAACGTGAAAGCATATTTGCGTTTTTGTGACATGCACACAGGATCTCTCTACAGCAATTTTCTGCTCTAATCCATATATGGAAAATTGCCAGTTTATTGTTGCCTTAGTAATTGAATATCAAAAGTGCAATATGCTTGGCGTCATCCATTTAAGAGGTTTTTTGCATTAAATTTTCACGCCTTGAAAATGCACCAATTTCACGCATTTTTAATAATTAAATGTGGGACTTACCCTAGGATAATGACGGTAAAATCCAGCCAATTCCAGGCGCTGCGCAAATATGTGAATCTATTCATAATAAATCCTTTGGCGATGACTTTGATCACCATTTCGGTAGTGTAAATACTGAGGAAAACAAACCTGCAACATAAATGTAAAATTATTAAAATATGACATCGATTCGACCGTAAACCAATGTTTTGGACCAGTTTTGAATTTTGCATAGTGCAGGTGCAAACACCCTAATGCAGATTTGTGAAATTGTCACCCTTCTTAAGTTAAAAAAAATTTGAAATCAGTTTAAAAATTTAGGTTGATTGTTTTTATTTGCACCATAATGTACTACATGGCTCCCCCAGACCTGGAAAAGTCAGGAAACTTGGATGTCTGGAACGTAATTGAAGATTTATTTTGAATTGGTCTGGGATATTAACCGTATTAATTAATTTCCCATGATTTCAGACTTAACATTTTCAAAAATTGACATTTTCCATGAACAGATTTGTAAAATTTTCCTCGTTTTCTGAGTACAAATTTTCTAAAATTATCAACGTTCCAGTACATTGTACCAATTTTGGAAAATTGTCAACGTTTTCCGAGTACAACTTTGCAAAATTTCCCAAACTTTTTCAAGCATAAATTTACGAAATTTTTAACTATTTTCGAGGACAGGTTTGCAAAACTTTCAACATTTTGTGAAGACGAATTTCCAACATTTTCTAAAGAATAATTTTCAAATTTTTAGCAAATTTTCAATTTTTTTTCCCAAAATGATCATTAGTAAACTTTTCAAAATATGTATATTTTCCTATGTCGATTTTTCAAAATCGTGGATTACATTGGCAAATGAAATTTTGACATTGTCTTGGTCGAATAAATACATGTACCTGGAAAAGTCAGGAAAGCTGAACACTGACTTTCTATTTGGAACCCTGTACTATGATGCACTATGAAGATTTGACTATATGATTTGATAGAATATATTGACTAAAATATAAAGTGTAGCAATCTAATCGATTGAATTGTTTTTCATGCACTATACAATGTAATCCTTGCACAAGAATGCATTTAAATTTATAATGTTGTGAACCTGGTTGTGAAGATCAAGCATGCGTACAAATTAATCTATTTTTTTTCGAATGTTAATATCATATTTAAAAACATTGTATTTCCAATGCATTTGAATTGGTAAAATGTGTTAGTTACGCAATTTAAAGTGTATTTTTTAATGTATTCTAACTTGGAATGCACTCTCAAATGCAATTTAAGGTCTCTGCATGTACTGTATATTAAATCCATAAAAATAATACTTACTCAGCCTCTTCAACGGGGCTAGTTAATGCTAGGAAGACGCAGTTCACTAAAATAGTTAAAATCACGAAATAATCGAAATATCTGTATAATTCGTCAAGGAGACTTAAATAAATCAATGACTTTGCCCAAAGTTAGTTAACTACTTGCTAAAAACATTTATGACAAACTTGGAGATGAAGCATTTTTATTGTTTGTTCGACATGTAATTTTGTATAATATTCCACTAATTTGGTTAATTGTATACTTTTATTATGCTATTGTTGCATGTTTATCAAAAAATGCCATCAGTGATGTCGATTGCGAAAAAAAAATGCGTTATGGACCCCTCTTGTTGCATTAAATGCTGAGTGTAATCATCGTTATTAATCATTTTTGGGACATTAAAAAAATAACGTCCTCATGTAGGGGGTAGGGGGGATAGGTTGACTCACGGACACAATGGTAAAAGTGAGCGAAATATCGCATCAGGTGGGTTATAAATTGCAAAAGTCAGTAAACAGAATACCCCAGTCCTGGAAAACCTAAAAAAGCCAGAGAACTTTAAATGCTCAGGGTCAATCAGCACAAATTTGCAATTTTTTATTTATCTCGAGCATAAACTCGCAAAATTTTCAACCTTTTCCGAGGTCTTCTTTACAAATTTTTCCACGATTTCTCGAGGACAAATTTGCCAAAATTTCCAAGTTTTTCCAAGTACAAATCATTAACGTTATTAACTGTCTTTGAGTACACATTCGTAAAATTTCAAACAGATTCCGAGGAGAATTTTAAAAAATTCCAACAGATTTTGAGGACAAATTGGCAAAATTCTCAATGTATTTTGAGTCCAAAATTTACGTTTTCCGAGTAAATAAAATTTGTAAAACTTTAAAAATTTACCGAATGCAATTTTTTCAAAGTTTCGGACGTCCGAATAGGGGGGGGGGGAGGGGGGGGAGATGGCGGGTCCTGATTAACCGGACATAATGCGGACAGGGGATAGCGGGGAGTCCAATTTTGGGCAAATTTTGCGGACGTCAGTTATGAATGGCTCCTTAGAATAAAAGCTTAATTTTTGTTCTTGTTTTATATTAGATGCTTCATTGCGTGCCTGTCTTGAGCATGACTCTGATAATGTGACCTCTTTCATGGCTTCCCTTGAAGGGGGCGTGTCAGTCAAAAGTTAATATGTTGTATTCTAGTGTTGTGATATCAATGCATGTGTATTTACGTTTTTGTTTTACAGTTTAGTAGAGTTAAAGGATTTTTTATTAATATTAATTATTTATTAAATGCATATAATGGTTATATAATAATCAATGGCATGCAGATCAAATGTCAAATGCTTATTTTTAGAAAATGTGCTTGTGCAGTACGAACGTAAAGAAACTAAATGTTTGACCAATGTTTGAATCAATATTGTATAAGTAAATTACTTTCAGATTCAAAAATTGAGAAAAAAAAATTCAAGTTATTTTTATTTGTTGATCGACACATTATTTCTTAAACCAATTCTTTTGTTATTGAAAGCATTTTTTAATAACGCTTTTTAACCTTTTGTTTATCATGAATTAATTCTTACCCTACGTTGTAGCCCAAATCAAGGCTAATATAGGCCAAATAGAATACTTTTATAAGTTATTTAGCCATGGTTTTAATTTATTTATAAAAGTGAACAGGGTCAAATACACGCGTGATTCTCAGATCTTATGAATAGTAATTTTATAGGACACTTTCACACATGGATTATGGTTTGTGGAATATTTACCAGCAAACAGTTTGCTCTCCGAAATCGATTATTTCCAGCTTTGGAACTCCCTTTAGGCGTAGTTGAAAAGCGTAAACTGCCAATTTCATGCAAAAAAAAACTGCGTGTTCGGGTATGCAAAACGAGCCTAATATTTAATGAGACAAATAAATTAGTCATTTATTTGGAATCTACTCAAGGAATGGGAATGAACAGTTGAACAAAACTCAAGCTTTATTCATGTCTTTTGTATACTGATTTCTTGTTGCTGAGTTGTTGGGTACTAAGTTTGCAACAGTCGAACCACTTTATGACGAATCTCAAGGGAAGTCAACATTTCTTCGTCGAAACCGCAGTTCGTATTATCAGAAGTAAGAAAGAACATAACTTTAATACTAAGAACTAAAGTTTGCCAGAAGATTGGATGAAATCCTACCCCACGTGCTCTTATAATAGGTGTCAGAATATTCGTACCAGTTACTATTCTGGTCAAAATGCTAGTTCTTATTCTGGTCAAAATGCCAGTTCCTGTTCTGGTCAAAATGCTACTTCCTATATTGGATAAAATGCAATTTCCTATTCTGGTCGAAATGAAACTTTTTATACTGGTCGAAATGCCACTTCCTATAATGGTCAAAACGCTGGTTCCTGTATGCTGTGACAGTATTCACAACCAAGCAATTGAAGACATAAACGGTCGCTGGCGCCTTCTTGAAAACGTCACCGTTTTTCTGGTGTGTAATTGAATGGTTCACAATGGATCTGTCCAAAGCGACTTGTCGTTAATTACACAGCCCTGTCGTCCGTCATTTGCAAATGCGCTGTAGCATGTGTTGCTCATGCAGGTTTTAAACTTGTTAATCATTATAGGCCCTACTGTAAGTGTAATAATTGAGCAAATTGTATGTCGACTATGCAACAGAAAGCGTTTTGTGTGCTCGAGTATGAGCTGCAGTGAACAGGATTTTGATAGGGACCGGTGGCGTACGTATGTTTACCATGGAGGGAGAGGGGGGGGGGAGTGTCCACTGGCAATCAAGGTACCAGCTTGGGGGCGGGGAGTGTCCACTGGCAATCAAGGTACCAGCTTGGGGGCGGGGGCCCTCCAAACCTGTGGTGCTGGTAGCGGCCCTGTTGTTCCCAATGCCCCAGACAAGATTAATTTTTGTGTATGCAAAATTTGCATGACTATTGTTTTGAAAATTGTACGAATTTGTATTCACAATACATTGTAAATCTGGCCAATTTGTCCTCGAAAATGTATGAATTTTATAAATCTGTGCTCAAAAACGTTTGAATTTTTTAAAAATTTGTCCTCGGAAACTGTTAAAAATTTTGAAAATTTGTTTTCAGGAATACGTGGAGAATTTGGCAAATTTTAACTCTGGACAATTTTGAAAATTTTGCAAATCTTTACTTGTGAAAACGTAAAAAATTTGTCCACCGCAATTGTTGAAATTATTGCAAATTTGCCTTTGGGAAAACATGAAATTTGTTCTTGGGAAAATGTAGGAAATTACGACGCCCTACCACTTTCTAATTGACTTTTTTGCTGTACCTATCACCATTTTAAAGTTAAGACCTAAAGACATTTGAAATGGGCCTTGGGGCCAAATGGTTTGGGCACCGTTGCATTCCGCACCCTATGGTTATTATATATGTTCCCCATATCCGATTTTTCATATTTGAACCCGTTCTGTAGATTTTCTTTGGGAGGGAGGGGGGAAAGACTTTTTATTCAAGCTGTATATTAAGGGTTACATATGAACTGCTGGAATCTAATGCTGCTGCTGGACTAAAAAACTTGAACATTTTCACTTTCTCTTCATGTGTTTGGGTACTTGCACAACAAAACTTTTAAAGTAAGAATGCTACTTTTCGTACCACCAGCGCCAACCAGCGGCACACAAT